>JAZDUH010000157.1:33377500-33421101 GCA_036419115.1 Scarus forsteni
CCTGATTTAATATTCACAACATAAATATAGGCCTCAATAAATAAATCTTTAAAATTTTTGGTAGTTTCTTGGGAAATGTAGTAAGGTTATGTACCCTGCCTATAGGCTATAGGATTTGAGGACATTACAGATCTACAGCTGAAATCTGCTCTTATTTTGAAATTATGACTTTACACTTCCTTTTGCGTTTCCACCAGGTGCAGAAGTCACTGCCTTTGTAATCAGTAATGTCACTGCACTATAACTCGATTCTCTCTGTGTATTTCTTTTTGTTGGAGCTGCAAAAGTCTAAATTGCGATTGCGATGAATTTTGTGGACCTCCAAAGTAGAGTGTTACCGAATTATTCACCACGCAAGCTATGGAGCACACACAAATCAGCTGTTTATTACAGCAAAGGTCCTAAAACTATATGACCTAATAAAATACAGGACCGTGCAGGTATTGTACAAGGTGGCACACGGTCAGCTACCGAGGAACCAACAAACAAGGTTCATAAAAAGACAGACGAAACATAACTTAAGAGGTGAAATGATTTTCAAAAAGAAAAAAGTAAGAACCACATTGAAAGCCATGACTATCACAGTTAATGGAGTCAATCAATGGAACAGCTTACAAGGAGAAACTAGGTGCAGCGGTACCATGAAAGTATTTAAGAAAAAAATGGTCAAAATGACCTTTGACGGATATGAATATGATAATATGATTAAATGATATATGACAATACTTAAGGGTGTATAATCTAAAAGATATAAAGACCTGAAGGATGGTGAAACAAAACATGTGGGTTGTTTGGTCTGTAAGACAGCAGGAAAGACCAAATGTACCTAAACAATGACAGTGAATGAAGTGATGGTGTAAGTCAAGGTAGCAGTATATATCCAACTAACTGCAGAGGGACAGACAGCCTCAAAATGGATCCACTAAGTTGGGCTCTCAACGCAATCGATAAGGTTTTCTCAACCCGTCAAGCTGGCCCGGGAGAACCAAAATGCCCTGATGGAACATTACGTGGAACAAAGGATTGGACTCTGCCTTACGTGGAACAAAGGATTGGTCATAAAAGGTCAAATACGGACAATAAAGGACAGTCAAGAATTATGTCACACTTCTGTAAATGGAATAAAAATGTATAATAATCTGATGATATATGGAAAAGAGGAGACTAAATATAGAGAACATGGGGACAGGACTAGATAAGCTCTGCTTCTCCCGTCTTCCCTTTCGGACATGTACAATGTGATCAACTATTGACAATGTGTGATGTTGTATAAGTGTGCTGACGTGACCGAAATAAATAAACGAATTCAATTCAATTCAATTCAAAATGCATTTTAAAAGACTTTTTAATAATAAAATGATAGCTGCTTAGTAAAACTCAAAAATAAGACAAACCATAGTTTGATCAAAGTGCATTTTCTTTTTTTTTCAAAGACTGCTCATTCTTTCACTAATTTAAGATAGAAAAACAAAAAGAAATTTGAGACGTAATCTTTAAAAATTATTCCCCAGCAAAAAGTTACCAGAATTCTATTTTAAATTTAAGATTTAGAAATGGAAAGGCATCAGCCTAAGATTAGATTAGATTTCATAGAACTTTATTAAGCCCTTTGGAAAACTCCCTCAGGGAAATTAGGATCAGTAACAGTTCAGTATAACAGATAAACAAAAGTTCACAAAAGAGATCAAGATAAACCAGACTATAAATAATATAAATAAAATATGGCTACAAGCTGGATAATGCTCCTTCCCGTCCACAGTCTTGGGCTTCTTTTTTTAATTCTACATTATGGATGCATAATTTCACTCATAATTTGCTTTAGAATAAATCATCCAATGTGGAATTTTTTTTTCTATTTACGTTGGACACTATGTAGCACAATCAAAGTGAAAACAATGACTAATTTAATCAATTTCTTCATATTCTTTAAATAAACAATATACAAATATTTTTAGGATGCAGTGTAAACACTTTAGATGTGTATTGGACAAAACATCTTTGACTGTCATTAATATAGAGATGGCACAATGATGATGAGTAACAGGTTTTATTTCCTTTGTTTTCCTAATGAATATATTTTTGTAATGGAGCAGAAATGATGCGATTTTTAAAGTCTTTCTGAGGTGTTGAAATAGGTTTGGAAATTGTGATCCATGAATTATACAAACATGTTTGCTGTTGTTTTTGAGAAAGATACAAAACATAGTGAAGAAACTGCTAAGTCAAACTAATGTGAACAAAATAAACACTTTCTATACAGACTTTTATGCAATGTGACTGTAGAGTGGCGCTTTGATACGTGATGGCGTAAAAAAAACAACGTTAGACAGTGAGTGACGTCAGGGTTCGGTCGCCATAACAACATCATATCGTTTGAAAAATATTAAAGCCCAAACCTTCACAAAGTGAGTCCGCACTCCGCAGAGATTGACGACGACTGTGAACATCTTCAGAGAGATTTCCGTGACAAAGTTTCTTTCAGCGAGGATTTATCGACCGAACAGCAGCCGAAAAAGGACAAACTTGATCTTTACTGGAGAAATGTAAGAGTTTAGACTTCATTAAACATCACGAGTTTCATCAGGTCAGAAACACCGTTTGGTGAAAACAGCCGAACTCAGTAAAACGTCCTGAAATGAGTCTTTTAGAGTTTATTCGTCACATTTAGCAGAATATTGAGAGAGTATTTACAGTTAAAGAGGAATAACATCGAAATGTTGGAATAACAAACATGTTTGAGACACAAGACAAAAACTAGCTAAGCTGTTTTAAGCAAACATATATGGGGATGTTTTAGGCTCTTTTCTTCAAGATTGTTTTTAAACTTTCTTAATTTTACACACAGAACTCTTAAAGGCAAAACATGTTTATTTATTGAGCACAACTCGTACACCAGGTTATTCAAAGTGCTTTACAGAACAAGAAAAATGCATTAAAATCACAATGCAGAATTAAAACAGAAAAACACATTATAAATGAAAATATCTATATGACGTTGAATTTAATGTCCAAAAAACATGAAGTAAAGAGGTCAATCCGAGTTACAATTAAACTTCCAAAATAGGACAGAAAAACACGCCTATTTGACATTACAGTTAAGGCCCAAATAAGATGTCAATCTGAAGTTACGATTAAATGTACAAAATTTGACAGATTAAACATTTATTGACATTACAATTAAACATCCAAAACATAAAGTCAAAGATGTCAATCCGACGTTACAATTAAAATGTCCAAAATATGACAACATCCAAACAGACTCAATGGTTTGATTCAATGATATTCATGGCAAAAGGAACAACACAGAAATATGCATCAGAAATATTAATGAAGATTAATATTCTTTGGCCTTTTGCAGATTTGAAGTGTTTTCTCTGTCTCAGTCTTCTTAAAGGTGCAGATGTTAGCAAGGCTACAGCCCTTACATTTGACTCCACTTAACCACTATTAAAGATAATTACTGTCATTGAAATATGTTTGGATGGTGTAATTCAGCGTAAAAGGTGTCAACTTTCACATTTGTCTGACTGTGTTGAGACTTTTTGATGTATGACTTTCTGAATGCATTGCAAACCACCTTAACACGGACTTCTAACTCAGAAAAGGGCTTTTTTATTTAGTGCTGGCCTGGACAATACATTGTTTAGGATTTTTAGATATGTTTTCACTCAGAACACAGTATAATGAAATATGTTATCAACATAGAGGGAATTAAAGTTGTTTAAAAAACGTGGCAGACTTTGTGCTCAGATCCAAGTTTGTTTACTGTTCTTTACCACACAATAATCTACACCAAACGTTTGTCCAAATGGGAATTTTTCATGACATAATCTTGTTTATTTTAGGTCCAATTCTGTTTATTTCTGTCATAATTTGGATATTGAGTTTGTTGTCATTTTACTTGGTTGTAGTTGCTTCTGTTGAACTCTTGGGTGTATTTTAAATAAAATAGATATTTTTCACGTAGTGGTACATAATGGTCTTGTTAGTGCTTTATCACGAGGAAGAAAACAATCCTGCCGCTAAAACTTCTCTGTTAAGGATTTTATTGAACAACAAGTTCCATCTGGAGGTGCACATCTCCTGCTCAGACAGAAACTTCACTTTGTAGCTCTTGTTAACGTTCTTCTAAAGGGGCTTTTGGTGAGCAAATGTCTCTCTTCTGCTGTGATTGTGCATTTATGATCTTGCACTCACTGGGTGACGATTTTTGAAGTGATCAGTAAGAAACAAAGCTCTGATTGGCCTTATTCTGTTCATAGCTGCTTTAATCATCAAGTATTAACTGCATTTGGGTCGAATAATGTAGAATTAGCTTTCTGAACTCTTAAATTTGTAAGTAATGTTTCTTTTTACACAGAGTCTACTTAATAATGTGCAGTTACAGTAAAATGAATGAGGTCCTCTTGGTGAGCAGAGTTTCTCCTCCACTGTAAATAATGACAGATGTGTGTTTGTGTCTCTTTGTTGAAACTAAAGGCCAGGGTTGTGAGGACTTGATGAAAATCTGGCTGATAAATGTGCTGATTTTGGGTTAAGTTGTTGAGCCCTACATCCTGACACATTTGTTTTGTTTGTGTCTGTAGATCCCAGATCCAGCTCTCCAGCTCTAGAGGACAAAGACCTCCGCGCCTACACAGCTGTCCAGGTGACCAAACAGCCGTCCTTGTGGCCGCCCAGGTAAGTGTCCTTCATTGGAAAAGATGGAGGACTTTTCTCATTTATTGGACCCATTTCCCCCTTATCCCACTGCCCCACTTCATCCTTACTCCTCTGAGACTGCTCCCAACCAAGACTTCCTCTATGTCGTCTTAGGTTACGACTACGACTGTGACTATCCCCCCCCTTCTCCAACTTTTCCATCCTATGATTTCAGCCAGTCCTCCCCCCCTCAATCTCCTCAGACTCCTCCACCCTTTGACTTCAGCCAGTCCTCCCCCCCTCAATCTCCTCAGACTCCTCCACCCTATTTCAGCCAGTCCCCCCCCCATCAATCTCCTTTATTGGACCCTTTTCTCCCTTATCCCACTCCCCCACTTCCTTACTCCTCTGAGACTGCTCCCAACCAAGACTTCCTCTTGACGTCTTTGGCTACGACTCCGACTGTGACTATTCCCCCTCTTCTCCAACTTTTTCCATCCTACGATATAAGCCAGTCCTCCTCCCCCCAATCTCCTCAGACTCCTCCACCTTTTGACTTCAGCCAGTCCTCCCCCCCTCATCCTCCTCAGACTCCCCCCCACACCTCTGAGTCTCACCTTGACTCCTCTGCTGTCTTCTCTGGCTCTAACTTGGACGGGGACAATGGGAATCCTTCTTGGACTCCCTGTGATTTTGTTGGGTTGTGCCCACCACAGTCTCCTTGTGGTCTCCAGGGTTCTCCCTTCATATCAGAGTCTTCCTGCTCCTCTATCTCCTCTTTAGACTCTTTCACTGACTCGGACTCTTCCTCCTCTCTGATGACTCTTCCAGCCTTTTCTCTGATCCAGTCCTCTCCTCCTCGATCCCCCCAGGCTCCTCCCAGCACCTCTGAGTCTTTTCTCCCCTCCTACACCTCCCCCTTTGACTCTGACTCCTCATTCCCTGCTTTGACTCCTCCAGCCCATCATCTGAGCCAGTTCTGTCCCTCCTATTCTCCCCAGACTGCCCCCCACTTTTCTGAGTCTGCTCTTGACTCCTTTATCTCCTCTTCAGACTTTGACTTTGACGCTGACCCTCATACCTCTGACTTTCCTCTTTGCCCCTCCCTCTATATCCCAGACTCCTTCTCTGACACCTCCTCCCCTCCTCTGACTCCCTCACCCCCTCTTCTAAAGCAGCCATCCCCTCCTGGATCTCCTCACCCTCCTCCCTTTACCTCTGATTTGCCTTCCTCTTCCTTTTTCTCCATCCGCTCCTCCTCCTCTCCTCCTCCTCCTCCTAACCCTCTTCCTTCTGTTTTGCTGCCTGGGGCTTCAAATCCTGAGCCATTAAACACTACAGTTGCTCATGTCCAGACTTCACAGGTTTTGGTCCTGGAGAGGAACCAGCAGCGTTCTAGGTCTCAGAAGAGACGTGCTGAAGAGCCTGATGGTACCCCTCCAAGGAAGCGCCCAGCAAACCTTTAACCCCTGTAATCTGTAAATGAGCGTAGAATGGACAACGCACAACTAACATCAGTCTGAAAAGAGACTTCTGTGCAAAGATCCATTGGTTTAATGTTCAGCCGTTATCTTTGAGCTCTTGATGCATTTCATGTTGATGATTTTAAATTTTCTCAAGATGGCCGCTTGTACAGATGCAGTGGCTCGAGGCTCACTATTAGCGCTTTCACACTTAACTTAGCAGGTCAACGCAAGTTTTTTCAATGCTGGTTAACCTGCTAACAATTGGCAAGTGACTCATTCCCCTCTGCCAATAGACCTGGGTCTAATCGGCACAAACAGTTGAGCGCTGAATGGCAGAATACAAAGGCGGATGGAGTTTGTTGCTGAGAGCCAAAAGTCACGTAAGTACAGACGGAGGGAATGGGCGCCATGTTATGCCGTCAGCATGTCACGTCGAAGTCATGACGAAATTAGCAGGTTGACTCGGATGTGATGTTCCCACTGAAGCGGATCAGAGGCGATAAAACCCTTGTCCCTTGCAGGCTTAGTCGACCTGGACTGAAATGCTGATTAGACTCTTTCAAACCGCTGACAGGAGCTGATTGTTACCGGCTTAAACAGATTTTTTGCTAGTCTGAAAGGGGTAAATGACTGCTTTCTTCTATTCTAAATGATGTTTCAGTTTATTAGATATTGTCTTTGGTTTGTGATGTCTTCTGATGTGTGTTTGTCTTTATGTACAAAAAACAAAAAACACCAAAAAAATACATGTTATGTGTTGTTTTGTGTAGTCATGTGCTGTGTCTTAAAAAAAAAAAACACCAAAAAATACATGTTATATGTTGTTTTGTGTCGTGTTAAAAAATGTCATATACCGCTCTGTCACGTTTTTTTGTCCAACTGTGTCATGTTTTGTTGTGCCATGATTT
This sequence comes from Scarus forsteni, assembly GCA_036419115.1. NCBI lineage: Eukaryota > Metazoa > Chordata > Actinopteri > Labriformes > Labridae > Scarus > Scarus forsteni. Next base: position 33,384,516 of record JAZDUH010000157.1, read on the forward strand.
ATGGTAATGTGTTGTTTTGTCTTGTGTTTTGTCCCCATGTTAAAAAAAAAGAAACTTACAAAAAGATGATGAGCGATTTGTTTGGTTGTGCTGCAATGTGTTGTCTTGATGAGGACATGATCCGCCCCATGCGTATTTATGTGCAATAAAATAACCATACACACACATATATACTGTGTTAGTACATGAATGTGTGTGTATTTAGTGTAAATGATTGGGTGAATGTGTGTGAATGTGTGTATGAAATTGTTTAAGTGCTGATTAAATGTTTGAGTGAACAGAATGGTGCAGGATTGAGTGCAAAAACGTGGACATGAGTCAGCATTTAGCACTTCCTGGTTCCTTGATCTAAAAATCTACAGGATTTTAGATTAGTTTAATAGATGAATACCTCAATTAAGGGTCACGATGGACACATGCAAACTCCAGTTAAAATTCAGTCTGAAATAGTGAACTAAATCTGATCATTTCTGCTTTTGATTTTTTTTAAGCATTGTTTGTGTTAAAAGGGCACTTGCTAACAGACTGAGAGCATTTCTGTAATTTTTTTAATAATGATTTATTCATACGCGATTGCCACAGCCTTTAAGAATATTCTGATCACGCCATTTGATGAAGAGGTCACAACAAGACATTATACACTAGAAATACTGTAACTGCTTCTCAGTTGAACTGCCATAAGTCCATAGTAACTATTAATGGCTTTTTGCTCACTGATTAAAAAACTAAGTTTGTTCATAAAAGATTATCACAAAGAACAGAACTTAGCAGTTTCATAATTTCTTGTTTGCTACAGAGCTTATTACCACTAATGATCCAAACACAGTAAATTATGCCATAGACTTTTAGCTAGGAGAACCAGCATTATGCTAACGTCCACATTGGCCTTCAAAACACATCATCCTCGCTCCACTCTGTTGGGACTGATTGAGAGTGAATGTGTGTGAACGTGTGTGAATGTGAGAGTGAACGTGTGTGAATGTGTGTGAATGTGAGAGTGAACGTGTGTGAATGTGAGAGTGAACGTGTGTGAATGTGTGTGAATGTGTGTGAATGTGAGAGTGAATGTGTGTGAATGTGAGAGTGAATGTGTGTGAATGTGTGTGAATGTGAGAGTGAACGTGTGTGAATATGAGAGTGGACGTGTGTGAATGTGTGTGAATGGGGTGTGAATGGGGTGTGTGGGTGTGCATGCACACAGGGTGTTTGGAGAGTCTGGTGCAGCGGTTTGTGCCGTAGTGACCTGGTGGTTTGTGCTGCTGCCTCAGTGTTTTGTACTTCCTGCTGGTCACTGCGCTCACTGCTGCTGCTCTGTCTTCTAACAGGGTGAACAAAGGAGGAGATGGTTCACATCTTCTCCGTCAGTCCACAGCCTCTCCACCACCAAGACCCCTGCAGTGCCTCCTCGTGGCCACACACGGAAACTGGGTCTGTCACAGTCCCAGGCTAAACTGTAGGGATCTCGAGCAGCAGTGGTCCCCAGAGATGCAGTGTTCAGGGCGCCCTGCCAACGGACAGGCCCTGGCACCATCAACCACTGCCCCAGCTATGGGAAAATAGGCTTCAGAATACCTGTCAGAAAATTCATAACATCACTGTCTGTGTACTTTTGATAATCATGCCTAAAAATAAAAATCACAACCCATATCTCACATTGTTTCAATCTTTCTTTGTTTTCTGTACAAACTTGCTTAAGAAATAAGAGCTCATTTGACAAACATACAAAATTAGATCACAGATCCAGTTTTCCAACAGCCATGCACTAAGGGGTTTGGAAAAGGAAGTCAGAACTGAAAGCTCTGTCGCCAAGGGTCCGTTTTGTGTTTGTGGGTACTGAGAGGAGCCCGAGGTCTGCAGATCTCAGGTTCCGCTCCGGGGAGTAGTCCTCGAGGAGACCTGACAGGTACTGTGGGGCTAGGGCATGGAGAGCTTTATAGGTGATGAGCAGGATGAGCAGTTTGTATTTAACGTGGATATTCTTCAGCTTGATATTCCATTTTGACAGAGTGGACATGTTAAGCTTAAAAATATCCTTTTTCAAACACAATAAAACTAAATCAGTGATGACAGGAAATGTTGAACTATATTACAATTCATACTCGGGAAATACCATCTTATTTAACTCAATAGGCTTTTTTTTAATGGCATCAGAGCCCACACTAGTAATTGCATGATGAAAAAGATTTTGTCATGGTGTTTCTGGGCTCTGCAACATGGATAAACTTCATCATCTGTTCCAGTGACAGATAAATTCACAAGAACTGAAGCAGAGACGGAGTGTGAACTGGCTCAATGTCTGCTGCCATGTAGTGCTTAAAGGCTGAACTACAACACGTAACAAATGTCCCCAACTTCTACATGCTGCCCACTAACAAAAAACGATATATTGAAGCAAAAGGTTACAATAACCTAAACCAAACGTGCTAACGTGCTCGAGGGTAATTTAAGAAGTGGGCTGTTGGTGAATGACATGTTTATCATCTACCAATTTTTGTGGTCTATGACCAGACCTATGAGGGGAAAGAGATGCAGAATACAACTATTAACACAAGAATTAAATCAGAGGTATATATAAACAGATTCAAAAGTTCTCTACAAGAAGAAAAATGGGAAGAAGTCCTCAAGGCTACAGATGTGAACAGTGCTTACAGCAGCTTTTTACAGACATTTACAAAGCTGTTTGATAAACATTGCCCCATGAGAGTGTTGAAGCTTAAAAAACAAAGCAGAGAGAATAGACCTTGGATGACAAAAACACTGATAAATGCATGCAGAAAGAAAAACACACTCTACAGGCAGTTTCTCAAAAACAGGACTCCAGACTCTGAAAATAAATATAAACTTTACAAGAATAAACCAACTTCCATCTTAAGAGATAAAAAGAAAGAATATTACGGGGAACAAATACAAAATAATGTGAATCACACCAAGGAACTGTGGAATATAATAAACGGTGTAATCAAAAACAAAAAACATGTTAATAGCTATCCACTTAACCTTACAGACAATGCAGATAACATAGTGAATAAGTTCAACGAATTCTTTGCAGAGGTGGGGCCAAATCTTGCCAAGCAGATCCCACAGAATGACCTTAGCTGGAACCACTTTGATAGGGAGGGGAAATGTAACCAAAACGCTATGTTTTTGACTCCAGCAGACAACAGAGAAATAAAACAACTGATTAATAACTGCACAGGAAAAACGTCAAAAGACGTCCATGACATTGACATGAAACTAGTCAAAATGGTACAAGAAGAGATTGCATCACCTTTGACACATATATGTGATCTATAGTTTCAGACAGGAAAATTCCCAGATGAGATGAAAGTCGCAAAAATAATTCCTTTGCATAAACAAGGTAACAAGGAGGAATTCAATAACTATAGGCCAATAGCAATACTACCACAATTCTCCAAAATACTAGAAAAGCTGTTCAGCAGCAGACTAGATAAATTCATTGAGAAACATAATTTGCTATATGATAGTCAATATGGGTTCAGAAAAAATCATTCCACAGCATTAGCGATAATGGAAGCTGTAGAAATAATCACTGACATGATCGAACAAAAAAAAATTAGTATTGGAATATTTATTGATCTAAAGAAAGCATTCGATACAATTGATCACAATATACTTTGTTATAAACTAGAAAAGCTGGGCATAAGGGGTATAGCGCTGAACTGGCTCAGGAGCTACCTCAATGGCAGATACCAATACGTCCAAGTAGCAGGGAGAAAATCAAGGTGCCTCAACACTATTTATGCGAACCCACAGGGGTCCGTGATTGGGTCCGGGTTATTTACTCTTTATATGAATGATATATGTAAGGTATCCGAAAATGTAAAATTCATACTATTTGCAGATGATACGAAGTCTTTTCTGCTCGAGACAACCTGAAGGAGCTGATCACTATGACAAACGAAGAGCTAAACAAGCTACAAATATGGTTCAATATAAACAGATTATCTCTGAACCTAGACAAGACAAAATTTATGTTATTCGCAACAAAGACAGTGACTGTGATGCTAATGTAGATATAAACGCACCAAGATACAAAGGGTTAATGAATTCAAATTTCTGGGAGTAATCATTGATGATAAGCTAAACTGAAACCTCACATATCTTATATACAAAAAAAATAGCCAGGAGTGTATCAATACTGTGGAAAGCACAAAAACTGCTGAATCAGAAATCACTTCTCACAGTTTACTGGGCTCTGGTGGCACCGCACATACAATACTGCAGTGAGATATGGGGAAATACTTACAAAACGAGTACTAAAGTACATTAACACTGCAGAAAAAAGCAGTAAGAATTATTCACCACGCAAGCTATGGAGCACACGCAAATCAGCTTTTTATTACAGCAAAGATCCTAAAACTACATGACCTAATAAAATACAGGACCGTGCAGGTATTGTACAAGGCGGCACACGGTCAGCTACCGAGGAACCTACAAACAAGGTTCATAAAAAGACAGACGAAACATAACTTAAGAGGTGAAATGATTTTCAAAAAGAAAAAAGTAAGAACCACATTGAAAGCCATGACTATCACAGTTAATGGAGTCAATCAATGGAACAGCTTACAAGGAGAAACCAGGTGCAGCGGTACCATGAAAGTATTTAAGAAAAAATGGTCAAAATGACCTTTGACGGATATGAATATGATAATATGATTAAATGATATATGACAATACTTAAGGGTGTATAATCTAAAAGATATAAAGACCTGAAGGATGGTGAAACAAAACATGTGGGTTGTTTGGTCTGTAAGACAGCAGGAAAGACCAAATGTACCTAAACAATGACAGTGAATGAAGTGATGGTGTAAGTCAAGGTAGCAGTATATATCCAACTAACTGCAGAGGGACAGACAGTCTCAAAATGGATCCACTAAGTTGGGCTCTCAACGCAATTGATAAGGTTTTTCAACCCGCTGCTGGCCCGGAGAACCAAAATGCCCTGATGGAACATTACGTGGAACAAAGGATTGGACTCTGCCTTACGTGGAACAAAGGATTGGTCATAAAAGGTCAAATACGGACAATAAAAGACAGTCAAGAATTATGTCACTCTTCTGTAAATGGAATAAAAATGTATTATAATCTGATGATATATGGAAAAGAGGAGACTAAATATGGAGAAAATGGGGACAGGACTAGATAAGCTCTGCTTCCCCCGTCTTCCCTTTCGGACATGTACAATGTGATCAACTACTGACAATGTGTGATGTCTTATAAGTGTGCTGACATGACCGAAATAAATAAACGAATTAAATTCAATTCAATTCAAAATGCATTTTAAAAGACTTTTTAATAATAAAATGATAGCCGCTTAGTATAACTCAAAAATAAGACAAACCATAGTTTGATCAAAGTGCATTTTCTTTTTTTTTCAAAGACTGCTCATTCTTTCACTAATTTAAGATAGAAAACAAAAAAAGAAATTTGAGACGTAATCTTTAAAAATTATTCCCCAGCAAAAAGTTACCAGAATTCTATTTTAAATTTAAGATTTAGAAATGGAAAGGCATCAGCCTAAGATTAGATTAGATTTCATAGAACTTTATTAAGCCCTTTGGAAAACTCCCTCAGGGAAATTAGGATCAGTAACAGTTCAGTATAACAGATAAACAAAAGTTCACAAAAGAGATCAAGATAAACCAGACTATAAATAATATAAATAAAATATGGCTACAAGCTGGATAATGCTCCTTCCCATCCTCTGTCTTCCCGTCCGCAGTCTTGGGCTTTTTTTTTTAATTCTACATTATGGATGCATAATTTGACTCATAATTTGCTTTAGAATAAATCATCCAATGTGGAAATTTTTTTTCTATTTACGTTGGACACTATGTAGCACAATCAAAGTGAAAACAATGACTAATTTAATCAATTTCTTCATATTCTTTAAATAAACAATATACAAATATTTTTAGGATGCAGTGTAAACACTTTAGATGTGTTATGGACAAAACATCTTTGACTGTCATTAATATAGAGATGGCACAATGATGATGAGTAACAGGTTTTATTTCCTTTGTTTTCCTAATGAATATATTTTTGTAATGGAGCAGAAATGATGCGATTTTTAAAGTCTTTCTGAGGTGTTGAAATAGGTTTGGAAATTGTGATCCATGAATTATACAAACATGTTTGCTGTTGTTTTTGAGAAAGATACAAAACATAGTGAAGAAACTGCTAAGTCAAACTAATGTGAACAAAATAAACACTTTCTATACAGACTTTTATGCAATGTGACTGTAGAGTGGCGCTTTTGATACGTGATGGCGTAAAAAAAACAACGTTAGACAGTGAGTGACGTCAGGGTTCGGTCGCCATAACAACATCATATCGTTTGAAAAATATTAAAGCCCAAACCTTCACAAAGTGAGTCCGCACTCCGCAGAGATTGACGACGACTGTGAACATCTTCAGAGAGATTTCCGTGACAAAGTTTCTTTCAGCGAGGATTTATCGACCGAACAGCAGCCGAAAAAGGACAAACTTGATCTTTACTGGAGAAATGTAAGAGTTTAGACTTCATTAAACATCACGAGTTTCATCAGGTCAGAAACACCGTTTGGTGAAAACAGCCGAACTCAGTAAAACGTCCTGAAATGAGTCTTTTAGAGTTTATTCGTCACATTTAGCAGAATATTGAGGGAGTATTTACAGTTAAAGAGGAATAACATCGAAATGTTGGAATAACAAACATGTTTGAGACACAAGACAAAAACTAGCTAAGCTGTTTTAAGCAAACATATATGGGGATGTTTTAGGCTCTTTTCTTCAAGATTGTTTTTAAACTTTCTTAATTTTACACACAGAACTCTTAAAGGCAAAACATGTATTTATTGAGCACAACTCGTACACCAGGTTATTCAAAGTGCTTTACAGAACAAGAAAAATGCATTAAAATCACAATGCAGAATTAAAACAGAAAAACACATTATAAATGAAAATATCTATATGACGTTGAATTTAATGTCCAAAACATGAAGTGAAAGAGGTCAATCCGAGTTACAATTAAACTTCCAAAACAGGACAGAAAAACAGGTCTATTTGACATTACAATTAAGGCCCAAATAAGATGTCAATCTGAAGTTACAATTAAATGTACAAAATTTGACAGATTAAACATTTATTGACATTACAATTAAACATCCAAAACATAAAGTCAAAGATGTCAATCCGACGTTACAATTAAAATGTCCAAAATATGACAACATCCAAACAGACTCAATGGTTTGATTCAATGATATTCATGGCAAAAGGAACAACACAGATATATGCATCAGAAATATTAATGAAGATTAATATTCTTTGGCCTTTTGCAGATTTTAAGTGTTTTCTATGTCTCAGCCTTCTTCAAGGTGCAGATGTTAGCAAGGCTACAGCCCTTACATTTGACTCCACTTAACCACTATTAAAGATAATTACTGTCATTGAAATATGTTTGGATGGTGTAATTCAGCGTAAAAGGTGTCAACTTTCACATTTGTCTGACTGTGTTGATACTTTTTGTTGTATTTTTTTTCTGAATGCATTGCAAACCACCTTAACACGGACTTCTAACTCAGAAAAGGGCTTTTTTATTTAGTGCTTGCCTGGACAATATATTGTTTAGGATTTTTAGATATTTTTTCAATCAGACTACAGTATAATGAAATATTGTTATCAACATAGAGGGAATTAAAGTTGTTTGAAAAACATTTGGCAGACTTTGTGCTCAGATCCAAGTTTGTTTACTGTTATATCTAATTGCTGTAATATTCTTCTTTACCACACAATAATCTACACCAAACATTTGTCCAAACAGGAATTTTTCATGACATTATCTTGTTTATTTTAGGTCCAATTCTGTTTATCTTTGTCACAGTTTTGATATTGAGTTTGTTGTCATTTTACTTGGTTGTAGTTGCTTCTGTTAAACTCTTGGGTTTATTTTAAATAAAATAAAAAACACAAATATTTTTCACTTGAGCTGTTTTAAGCAAAGATACATGGGGATGATTAAGAATCTTCTTCAAGATTGTATTTAAAACTTTATTATTTTTACACATACAACTTTAAAGGCAAGGCAGTTTTTTTGACAGAGCACAACTCTTACACAAGGTAATTCAAAGTGCTTTACAGAGCAAGAAAAATGCATTAAAATGACAAGGGAGTATAAAAACAAAATAATCATGATAAAAAGACATCTACTCAAAATTAGAATTGAACATCCAAAACATGAAGTAAAACGTCAATTAAATTCAACAATTAAATTCCAAACATGACAGAAAGACTTGAATCTAACATGACAATTAACATCCAAAACATGACAAAAAAGATGTCTCTCTGACATTACAATTAAACATCCAAAACATGAAGTAAAAGACGTCAATCAAACAATGAAGCGGCCAAAACATAACAAAAAAGACATCCCTCTGATGTTACTATTAAATGTCGAAAACATGAAGTAAAAGACGTCAGTCCAGTTAACGTCCAAAAACTTGACAGGAAAAGGCGTGTATTTGACTTTACAATTGAATGTCCAAAACATGAAGTAAAACATGTCAATCTGAAGTAACAATTACATGTCAAAAACATGACAGAAAAAAAATGTGACAGTTAAACATCCAAAACATGAAGTAAAGGATGTCAGTCTGAAGTTAAAGTTAAATGTTCAAAACATGACAAACAAAGACATTACAATTTACTGTCAAAAACAGGAAGTAATAGGTCAGTCCGAATAATCCAACTTTACAGTTAAATGTCCAAAATATGACAGTAAAGACGTCTTTCAGACGTTAAAATTAAATGTGGAAAACGTGAAGTAAAAGATGTATTCAATGTCAATCTGACGTCAATCCAACGCCCATCCATGCGTTCCAATTAAATGTCCAAAATATGACAGTAAAAGACGTCTATCTGACGTTACAATTAAATGTGGAAAACATGAAGTAAAAGACGTCAATCCCACAAAATTAAACGTCCAAACATGACAGAAAAAGACATCTTTTAGACGTTACAATGAAATGTGGAAAACATGAAGTAAAAGACGTCAATCAGATTAATCCAACTTTACAATGAAACATCCAGAATAAGAGAAAAAGACATCTATTTGACATTACAATGGAACGACCAATGCATGAAGTAAAAGGTCAATCCGAATAATCTGATGTTACAATTAAACGTCCAAAATATGACAACATCCAAGTAGGCTCATTTGTTTACTTTCATGTTACTTAGGTCCACAAAAGGAGCAACACAGATATATGCATCAGAAATATTAATGAAGATTAATATTCTTTGGCCTTTTGATAAAGTAATGCAGATTTTAAGTGTTTTCATTGTCTCAGTCTTCTTCAAGGTGCAGATGTTAGCAAGGCTACAGCCCTTACATTTGACTCCACTTAACCACTATTAAAGATAATTACTGTCATTGAAATATGTTTGGATGGTGTAATTCAGCGTAAAAGGTGTCAACTTTTACATTTGTCTGACTGTGTTGAAACTTTTTGATGTATGACTTTCTGAATGCATTGCAAACCACATTAACACGGACTTCTAACTCAGAAAAGGGCTTTTTTATTTAGTGCTGGCCTGGACAATACATTGTTTAGGATTTTTAGATATGTTTTCACTCAGAACACAGTATAATGGAATATGTTATCAACATAGAGGGAATTAAAGTTGTTTGAAAAACATGTGGCAGACTTTGTGCTCAGATCCAAGTTTGTTTACTGTTCTTTACCACACCATAATCTACACCAAACGTTTGTCCAAATAGGAATTTTTCATTACATAATCTTGTTTATTTTTGGTCCAATTCTGTTTATTTTTGTCATAATTTGGATATTGAGTTTGTTGTCATTTTACTTGGTTGTAGTTGCTTCTGTTAAACTCTTGGGTTTATTTTAAATAAAATAAAAAACGCAAATATTTTTCACTTGAGCTCTTTTAAGCAAAGATACATGGGGATGATTAAGAATCTTCTTCAAGATTGTATTTAAAACTTTATTATTTTTACACATACAACTTTAAAGGCAAGGCCATTTTTTTGACAGAGCACAACTCTTACACAAGGTAATTCAAAGTGCTTTACAGAGCAAGAAAAATGCATTAAAATGACAAGGGAGTATAAAAACAAAATAATCATTATAAAAAGACATCTACTCAAAATTAGAATTGAACATCCAAAACATGAAGTAAAACGTCAATTAAATTCAACAATTAAATTCCAAACATGACAGAAAGACTTGAATCTAACATGACAATTAAACATCCAAAACATGACAAAAAAGATGTCTCTCTGACATTACAATTAAACATCCAAAACATGAAGTAAAAGACGTCAATCAAACATTTCAATTAAGCGTCCAAAACATAACAAAAAAGACATCTCTCTGATGTTACTATTAAATGTCGAAAACATGAAGTAAAAGACGTCAGTCCAGTTAACGTCCCAAAACTTGACAGGAAAAGGCATGTATTTGACTTTACAATTGAATGTCCAAAACATGAAGTAAAACACGTCAATCTGAAGTAACAATTACATGTCAAAAACATGACAGAAAAAAAATGTGACAGTTAAACATCCAAAACATGAAGTAAAGGATGTCAGTCTGAAGTTAAAGTTAAATGTTCAAAACATGACAAACAAAGACATTACAATTTACTGTCAAAAACAGGAAGTAATAGGTCAGTCCGAATAATCCAACTTTACAGTTAAATGTCCAAAATATGACAGTAAAGACGTCTTTCAGACGTTAAAATTAAATGTCGAAAACGTGAAGTAAAAGATGTATTCAATGTCAATCTGACGTCAATCCAACACCCATCCATGCGTTCCAATTAAATGTCCAAAATATGACAGTAAAAGACGTCTATCTGACGTTACAATTAAATGTGGAAAACATGAAGTAAAAGACGTCAATCCCACAAAATTAAACGTCCAAACATGACAGAAAAAGACATCTTTTAGACGTTACAATGAAATGTGGAAAACATGAAGTAAAAGACGTCAATCAGATTAATCCAACTTTACAATGAAACATCCAGAATAAGAGAAAAAGACATCTATTTGACATTACAATGGAACGACCAATGCATGAAGTAAAAGGTCAATCCGAATAATCTGATGTTACAATTAAACGTCCAAAATATGACAACATCCAAGTAGGTTCATTTGTTTACTTTCATGTTACTTAGGTCCACAAAAGGAGCAACACAGATATATGCATCAGAAATATTAATGAAGATTAATATTCTTTGGCCTTTTGATAAAGTAATGCAGATTTTAAGTGTTTTCTCTGTCTCAGTCTTCTTCAAGGTGCAGATGTTAGCAAGGCTACAGCCCTTACATTTGACTCCACTTAACCACTATTAAAGATAATTACTGTCATTGAAATATGTTTGGATGGTGTAATTCAGCGTAAAAGGTGTCAACTTTTACATTTGTCTGACTGTGTTGAAACTTTTTGATGTATGACTTTCTGAATGCATTGCAAACCACCTTAACACGGACTTCTAACTCAGAAAAGGGCTTTTTTATTTAGTGTTGGCCTGGACAATACATTGTTTAGGATTTTTAGATATGTTTTCACTCAGAACACAGTATAATGGAATATGTTATCAACATAGAGGGAATTAAAGTTGTTTAAAAAACATGTGGCAGACTTTGTGCTCAGATCCAAGTTTGTTTACTGTTCTTTACCACACCATAATCTACACCAAACGTTTGTCCAAATAGGAATTTTTCATGACATAATCTTGTTTATTTTTGGTCCAATTCTGTTTATTTTTGTCATAATTTGGATATTGAGTTTGTTGTCATTTTACTTGTAGTTGTTTCTGTTAAACTCTTGGGTTTATTTTAAATAAAATAAATATTTTTCTGCCAGTTACATTATGGTCTTGTTAGTGCTTTTTGATCAAGAGGAAAAAACAAATCCTGCTGCTAAAACTTCTGAAGGATTTTATTGAACAACAAGTTCCATCTAGGTGCACATCTCTGCTCAGACAGAAACTTCACTTTGTAGCTCATAAAGTTCTTCTAAAGGGCTTTTTGGTGAGCAAATGTCTTTCTGCTGTGATTGCATTTATGATCTTGCACTCACTGGGTGATTTATTGAAGTGACCAAAGAAACAAAGCTCTGATTGGCCTTATTCTGTTCATAGCTGCTTTAATCATCAAGTATTAACTGCATTTTAATAATTTAGAATTAGCTTTGAACTCTTAAAACTTTGTAAGTAATGTTTTTCTTTACACAGTGTCTACTAATGTGCAGTTACAGTAAATGAATGAGGTCCTCTTGGTGAGCAGAGTTTGTGAACTGTAAATAATGACAGATGTGTGTTTGTGTCTTGTTGAATGAGAGTGAGGACTTGATGAAAATCTGTGATAAATGTGATGTTGTGTTAAGTTGTTGATACATTGAATGTGTTTTGTTTGTGAGATCCCAGATCCAGCTTCCAGCCTGGGGAGGACAAAGACCTCCCACACAGCTGTCCAGGTGAAAACAGCCGCCCTGTGTCAGCCCAGGCTGTCCTTCATTGGTAAAGATGGAGGACTTTCATTTATTGGACCCTTTTCCTTATCCACTGCCCCACTTCATCCTTACTCTCTGAGACTGCTCCCCAACCAAGACTGACGCTTTGGCTATGTCCGACAGTGACTATCCCCTAACTTTTCCATCCTATGATTTAAGCCAGTCCTCCCCTCAATCTCCCCAGATCCACCCTATGCCAGTCCCCCCCTCAATCTCCTCAGACTCTCCACCCTATCAGCCAGTCTCACCTCCTTTATTGGACCCTTCATACTTCTTACTCCTCTGAGACTGTTCCCAACCAAATTCCTCTTTGACGCCTTTCATCCACTGTGACTATCCTTTTCTCCAAAACTTGCTATGATTTAAGCCAGTCCTCCTCAATCTCCTCAGACATACTTTGACTTCAGAGTCCTCCCCTCATCCTCCCCAGACTCTCACACCTTGAGTCTCACTGAAACTCTGCTGTTCTGGCTCTAACGCAATGGGAATCCTGACTTGTGATATTGTTGTTGTGCCCACCAGTCTCCTTGTGGTTCCAGGGTTCTCTTCATATCAGAGTCTTCCTGCTCTATCTTTTAGACTCTTTCACTGACTTGACTCTTCCTCCTCTCTGATGACTCTTCAGCCTTTCTGATGCAGTCCTTCCTCGATCAGGCTTAGCACCTCTGAGTCTTTTCTCTATTGACTCTGACTCTCATTCTGCTTTGACTCCTCCAGATGTCTGAGCCAGTTCTGTTCCTATTCTCAGACTGCTCACTTTTCTGAGTCTGCTCTTGACTCCTTTATCTCCTCTTTCAGACTTTGACTTGATGACCCTCATACCTCTGACTTTTTGTTCCTATATCCCAGACTCCTTCTCTGACCTCCTTCCTCTGACTCAACTCTTCAAAGCAGCCATCCCTCCTGGATCTCTCACCCTTTTTACCTCTGATTGTCTTTTCTCCATCCGCCTTCCTCCTCTCCTAATTTTCTGTTTTGCTGCCTGGGGCTTCAAATCCTGAGCCATTAAAACTACAGTTGCTCATGTCCAGACTTCACAGGTTTTGGTCCTGGAGAACCAGCAGTCTAGGTCTCAAAGAGACCTTGAAGAGCCTGATGGTGCAGAAGCAAACCTTTAACCCTGTAATCTGTAAATGAGCGAGAATAAACGACAACTAACATCAGTCTGAAAAGAGACTTCTGCAAAGATCCATTGGTTTAATGTTCAGAATATCTTTGAGCTTATGCATTTCATGTTGATGATTTTATTTCTCAAGATGGCCGCCAGGCTAGATGCAGTGGCTCGAGGCTCACTATTACGCAATATTTAACTTAGCAGGTCAACGCAAGTTTTTTCAATGCTGGTTAACCTGCTAACATGGCAAGTGACTCATTCTCTGCCAATAGACCTGGGTCTAATCGCACAAAACAGTTGAATGGCAGAATACAAAGGCGGATGGAGTTTGTTGCTGAGAGCCAAAAGTCACGTAAGTACAGACGGAGGGAATCGCCAAAAAAACAGCACGCCACAAGTCATGACGAAATTAGCAGGTTGACTCGATGTGATGTTACAAGCGGATCACATAAAAATTGTCCCTTGCAGGCTTAGTCGACCTGACTGAAATGCTGATTAGACTTTTTTCAAACCGCTGACAGGAGCTATTGTTACCGGCTTAAACAGATTGCTAGTCTGAAAGGAGTAAATGACTGTTTTCTTCTATTCTAATTGATGTTTCAGTTTATTAGATATTGTCTTTGGTTTGTGATGTCTTCTGATGTGTGTTTGTCATGTACAAAAATAAAAAACACCAAAAAAATACATGTTATGTGTTGTTTTGTGTAGTCATGATGTCTAATGTAAAAAATAAAAAACACCAAAAAAAATACATGTTATATGTTGTTTTGTGTTGTGTTAAAAAATGTCATACCGCCTGTCACGTTTTTTGTCCAACTGTGTCATGTTTTGTTGTGCCATGATTTATGGTAATGTGTTGTTTTGTCTTGTGTTTTGTCCCTATGTTAAAAAAAGAAACTTACAAAAAGATGATGAGCGATTTGTTTATTGTGCTGCAATGTGTTGTCTTGATGAGGACATGATCACCTATGACAGTGCAAATCCATACACACACATATATACTGTGTTAGTACATGAATGTGTGTGTATTTAGTGTAAATGATTGTGAGTGTGTGTAATGTGTATGAAATTGTTTAAGTGCTGATTAAATGTTTGAGTGAACAGAATGGTGCAGGATTGAGTGCAAAACGTGACATGAGTCAATTTAGCATTCCTGGTTGATCTAAAAAATCTACAGGATTTTAGATTAGTTTAATAGATGAATACCTCAATTAAGGGTCACGATGGACACATGCTAACTCCAGTTAAAATTCAGTCTGAAATAGTGAACTAAATCTGATAATTTCTGCTTTTGATTTTTTAAGCATTGTTTGTGTTAAAGGGCACTTGCTAACAGACTGAGAGCATTTCTGTTATTTTTTTTAATAATGATTTATTCATACGATGGAGCCTTTAAGAATATTCTGATCACATTTGATGAAGAGGTCAAACAAGACATTATACACTAGAAATACTGTAACTGCTTCTCAGTCAACTGCCATAAGTCCATAGTAACTATTAATGGCTTTTTGCTCACTGATTAAAAAAACAAGTTTGTTCATAAAAAGATTATCACAAAGAACAGAACTTAGCAGTTTCATAATGTTTGCTACAGAGCTATTACCACTAATGATCCAAACACAGTAAATTATGCCATAGACTTTAGCTAGGAGAACCAGCATTATGCTAATGTCCATTTATTTCAAAACACATCATGCTCCACTCTGTTGGGACTGATTGAGAGTGAATGTGTAATGTGAGATGAATGTGAATGTGATATGAACGTGTAATGTATAGTGAATGTGTGGTGAATGTGATAATGAATGTGTGTGTGAACGTGTGTAATGATAGCGAATGTGTGTGAATGTGAGAGTGTGTGTGAATGTGTGTGAATGTGTGTGAATGTGAGGTGAATGTTAATGTGATAGTAATGTGTGAATAATGTTTGTGCATGCACATGTGTGAGTCTGCAGCGGTTCAGAGTGACCTGGTGGTTTGTGCTGCTGCTCAGTGTTTTGTACTTCCTGCTGGTCACTGGACTGCTGCTGCTCTGTCTTCAACAGGGTGAACAAAGGAGGAGATGGTTCACATCTTTAGTCCACAGCCTTTTATAAAGATGCAGTGCCTTATACACACGAAACTGGTCTGTCACAGTAGGCTAAACTGCAGGGATCTGAGCAGCAGTGGTCCCCAGAGATACAGTGTTCAGTTCAAACGGACAGGCCCTGAATCAACCACTGCCCCAGCTATGGGAAAATAGGCTTCAGAATACCTGTCAGAAAATTCATCAACATCACTGTCTGTGTACTTTGATAATCATGCCTAAAAAAATAAAAATCACAACCCATGTCTCACATTGTTTTAAATCTTTCTTTGTTTTTTGTACAAACTTCCTTAAGAAATAAGAGCTCATTTGACAAACATACAAAATTAGATCACAGTTCCAGTTTTCTGACAGCCATGCTCTAATTTGGAAAGGAAGTCAGAACTGAAAGCTCTGTCGTAAGGGTCTTTTGTGTTTTGGCACTGAAAGCAGGTCTGCAGATCTCAGGTTTCAGTAGTCCTCGAGGAGACCTGACAGGTACTCTAGGGCAAGAAGAGCTTTATAGGTGAGGATGATTTTGTTTAATTAATATTCTTCAGCTTGATATTCCATTTGACAGAGTGACATGTTGCTTAAAAATATCCTTTATCAAACACAAAACTAAATCAGAGATGACAGGAAATATTGAACTATATTACAATTCATATTAAAATACCATCTTATTTAACTCAATAGTTTTTTTAATGGCATCAGATACACTAGTAATTGTATGATGAAAAAGATTTTGTCATGGTGTTTCTGGGCTCTGCAACATGGATAAACTTCATCATCTGTTCCAGTGACAGATAATACAAGAACTGAAGCAGAGAATGAACTGGCTCAATGTCTGCTGCCATGTAGTGCTTAAAGGCTGAAAACACGTAACAAATGTTAACTTCTACATGCTGTAACAAAAAACATATATTGAAGCAAAAGGTTACAATAACCTAAACCAAACGTGCTAACGTGTTTCTATAATTTAATAATTTGTTGGTAATGACATTGATCATCTACAATTTTTGTGGTGTATGACCAGACCTATGAGGGAAAAGATGCAGAATACAACTATTAACACAAGAATTAAATCAGAGGTATATATAAACAGATTCAAAAGTTCTTGAAGAAAATAAGAAGTCCTCAAGGCTAGATGTGAAAGTTTACAGCAGCTTTTACAGACATTTACAAAGCTGTTTGATAAACATTTATGAGAGTGTTGAAGCTTAAAAAACAAAGCAGAGAGAATAGACCTTGGATGACAAAACACTGATAAATGCATGCAGAAAGAAAACACACTCTACAGTTCAAAACAGGACTCCAGACTCTGAAAATAAATATAAACTTTACAAGAATAAACTAACTTCCATCTGAAGAGAGAAAAAGAAAGAATATTACAACAAAGTCAAGGTAGCAGTATATATCCAACTAACTGCAGAGGGACAGACAGTCTCAAAATGGATCCACTAAGTTCTCAACTAATCGATAAGGTTCTTCAACCCGCTTTTAGAACCAAAAATGCCCTGATGGAACATTACGGAACAAAGGACAATTGTTTTACGTGGAACAAAGGATTATTCTGCCTTACGTGGAACAAAGGATTGGTCATAAAAGGTCAAATACGGACAATAAAAAAACAGTCAAGAATTATGTCACATTCTGTAAATGGAATAAAATGTATAATAATCTGATGATAGGAAAAGAGGAGACTAAATATTGAGAACATGGGGACAGGACTAGATAAGCTCTGTTTTGTTTTTTCGACATGTGCAATGTGATCAACTATTGACAATGGTGATGTCATAAGTGTGCTGACATGACCAAATAAATAAAAATTCAATTCAATTCAATTCAAAATGCATTTTAAAAGACTTTTAATAATAAAATGATAGCTGCTTAGTAAACTCAAAATAAGACAAAACCATAGTTTGATCAAAGTGCATTTTTTTTTTTTCAAAGACTGCTCATTCTTTTACTAATTTAAGATAGAAAAACAAAAAGAAATTTGAGACGTAATCTTTAAAAATTATTCCCAGCAAAGTTACCAGAATTCTATTTTAAATTTAAGATTTAGAAATGGAAAGGCATCAGCCTAAGATTAGATTATATTTCATAGATTTTATTAAGCCCTTTGGAAAACTCTAAATTAGGATCAGTAACAGTTCAGTATAACAGATAAAACAAAAGTTCACAAAAGAGATCAAGATAAACCAGACTATAAATAATATAAATAAAATATGGCTACAAGCTGGCTAATGTTCCCATCCTCTGTCTTATCAGCAGTCTTGGGCTTTTTTTTAATTCTACATTATGGATGCATAATTTGACTCATAATTTGCTTTAGAATAAATCATCAATGGGAAATTTTTTTTCTATTTACGTTGGACACTATGTAGCACAATCAAAGTGAAAACAATGACTAGTTTAATCAATTTCTTCATATTCTTTAAATAAACAATATACAAATATTTTTAGGATGCAGTGTAAACACTTTAGATGTGTTATGGACAAAACATCTTTGACTGTCATTAATATAGAGATGGCACAATGATGATGAGTAACAGGTTTTATTTCCTTTGTTTTCCTAATGAATATGTTTTTGTAATGGAGCAGAAATGATGCGATTTTTAAAGTCTTGCTAAGGTGTTGAAATAGGTTTGGAAATTGTGATCCATGAATTATACAAACATGTTTGCTGTTGTTTTTGAGAAAGATACAAAACATAGTGAAGAAACTGCTAAGTCAAACTAATGTGAACAAAATAAACACTTTCTATACAGACTTTTATGCAATGTGACTGTAGAGTGGCGCTTTGATACGTGATATCGTAAAAAAAAAAAACAACGTTAGACAGTGAACATTCTCGCCATAACAACATCATATCGTGAAAAATATTAAAGCCCAAATTCACAAAGTGAGTCCGAAAGAGAGATTGACACGACTGTGAACATCTTCAGAGAGATTTGTGACAAAGTTTCTTTCAGCGAGATTTATCAATTTAACAGCAGTAAAAAGGACAAACTTGATCTTTACAGAAATGTAAGAGTTTAGACTTCATTAAACATCACGAAGTTTCATCAGGTCAGAAACATAAAAACAGCCAACTCAGTAAAACGTCCTGAAATGAGTCTTTAGAGTTTATTCTATTTAGCAGAATATTGAGGAGTATTTACAGTTAAAGATGAAAACATGATAAATATATTGTTTTAAACAATTTTACACACAGAACTCTTAAAGGCAAAACATGTGTTTATTGAGCACAACTCGTACACCAGGTTATTCAAAGTGCTTTACAGAACAAGAAATGCATTAAAATCACAATGCAGAATTAAAACAGAAAAACATTATAAATGAAAATATCTATATGACGTTGAATTTAATGTCCAAAAACATGAAGTAAAGAGTCAATCCGAGTTACAATTAAACTTCCAAAATAGACAGAAAATGTTTATTTGACATTACAATTGCCCAAATAAAATGTCAATCTGAAGTTACAATTAAATGTACAAAATTTGACAGATTAAACATTTATTGACATTACAATTAAACATCCAAAACATAAAGTCAAAGATGTCAATCCAACGTTACAATTAAAATGTCCAAAATATGACAACATCCAAACAGACTCAAAGGTTTGATTCAATGATATTCATGGCAAAAGGAGCAACACAGATATATGCATCAGAAATATTAATGAAGATTAATATTCTTTGGCCTTTTGATAAAGTAATGCAGATTTTAAGTGTTTTCTCTGTCTCAGCCTTCTTAAAGGTGCAGATGTTAGCAAGTCTACAGCCCTTACATTTGACTCCACTTAACCACTATTAAAGATAACTACTGTCATTGAAATATGTTTGGATGGTGTAATTCAGCGTAAAAGGTGTCAACTTTTACATTTGTCAGACTGTGTTGAAACTTTTTGATGTATGACTTTCTGAATGCATTGCAAACCACATTAACACGGACTTCTAACTCAGAAAAGGGCTTTTTTATTTAGTGCTGGCCTGGACAATACATTGTTTAGGATTTTTAGATATGTTTTCATTCAGAACACAGTATAATGGAATATGTTATCAACATAGAGGGAATTAAAGTTGTTTAAAAACATGTGGCAGACTTTGTGCTCAGATCCAAGTTTGTTTACTGTTCTTTACCACACAATAATCTACACCAAACGTTTGTCCAAATGGGAATTTTTCATGACATAATCTTGTTTATTTTTGGTCCAATTCTGTTTATTTTTGTCATAATTTGGATATTGAGTTTTTTGTCATTTTACTTGGTTGTCGTTGCTTCTGTTGAACTCTTGGGTTTATTTTAAATAAAATAAATATTTTTCACGTAGTGGTACATTATGGTCTTGTTAGTGCTTTATCACGAGGCAAAAACAAATCCTGCTGCTAAAACTTCTCTCTGAAGGATTTTATTGAACAACAAGTTCTATCTGGAGGTGCACATCTCCTGCTCAGACAGAAACTTCACTTTGTAGCTCTTGTTAAAGTTCTTCTAAAGGGGCTTTTGGTGAGCAAATGTCTCTCTTCTGCTGTGATTGTGCATTTATGATCTTGCACTCACTGGGTGACGATTTTTGAAGTGATCAGTAAGAAACAAAGCTCTGATTGGCCTTATTCTGTTCATAGCTGCTTTAATCATCAAGTATTAACTGCATTTGGGTAATAATGTAGAATTAGCTTTCTGAACTCTTAAAAACTTTGTAAGTAATGTTTCTTCTTACACAGTGTCTACTTAATAATGTGCAGTTACAGTAAAATGAATGAGGTCCTCTTGGTGAGCAGAGTTTCTCCTCCACTGTAAATAATGACAGATGTGTGTTTGTGTCTCTTTGTTGAAACTGTAAAGGCCAGGGTTGTGAGGACTTGATGAAAATCTGTCTGATAAATGTGCTGCTGTTGTGTTAAGTTGTTGAGCCCTACATCCTGACACGTTTGTTTTGTTTGTGTCTGTAGATCCCAGATCCAGCTCTCCAGCTCTAGAGGACAAAGACCTCCGCGCCTACACAGCTGTCCAGGTGACCAAACAGCCGCCCTTGTGGCCGCCCAGGTAAGTGTCCTTCATTGGTAAAGATGGAGGACTTTTCTCATTTATTGGACCCTTTTCTCCCTTATCCCACTGCCCCACTTCATCCTTACTCCTCTGAGACTGCTCCCAACCAAGACTTCCTCTTGACGCCTTTGGCTATGACTCGACTGTGACTATCCCCCCTTCTCCAACTTTTCCATCCTATGATTTCAGCCAGTCCTCCCCTCAATCTCCTCAGAATCCTCCACCCTATTTCAGCCAGTCTTCCCCCTCAATCTCCTCAGACTCCTCCACCCTATTTCAGCCAGTCCCCCTCAATCTCCTTTATTGGACCCTTTTCTCCTTATCCCACTCCCCCACTTCCTTACTCCTCTGAGACTGCTCCCAACCAAGACTTCCTCTTGACGCCTTTTGGCTACGACTCCGACTGTGACTATCCCCCCTTCTCCAACTTTTCCATATGATTTAAGCCAGTCCTCCCCCTCAATCTCCTCAGACTCCTCCACCCTTTGACTTCAGCCAGTCCTCCCCCCCTCATCCTCCTCAGACTCCCCCCCACACCTCTGAGTCTCACCTTGACTCCTCTGCTGTCTTCTCTGGCTCTAACTTGGAAGGGGACAATGGGAATCCTTCTTGACTCCCTGTGATTTTGTTGGGTTGTGCCCACCACAGTCTCCTTGTGGTCTCCAGGGTTCTCCCTTCATATCAGAGTCTTCCTGCTCCTCTATCTCCTCTTTAGACTCTTTCACTGACTCTGACTCTTCCTCCTCTCTGATGACTCTTCCAGCCTTTTCTCTGATGCAGTCCTCTCCTCCTCGATCCCCCAGGCTCCTCCCAGCACCTCTGAGTCTTTTCTCCCTCCTACACCTCCCCTTGACTCTGACTCCTCATTCCCTGCTTTGACTCCTCCAGCCCATCATCTGAGCCAGTTCTGTCCCTCCTATTCTCCCCAGACTGCCCCCCACTTTTCTGAGTCTGCTCTTGACTCCTTTATCTCCTCTTCAGACTTTGACTTTGACGCTGCCCCTCATACCTCTGACTTTCCTCTTTGTCCCTCCCTCTATATCCCAGACTCCTTCTCTGACACCTCCTCCCTCCTCTGACTCCTCACCCCCTCTTCTAAAGCAGCCATCCCTCCTGGATCTCCTCACCCTCCTCCCTTTACCTCTGATTCGCCTTTCCTCTTCCTTTTTCTCCATCCGCCTCCTCCTCTCCTCCTCCTCCTCCTCCTAAGGCACTTACTTCTGTTTTGCTGCCTAGGTCGTAAAATCCTGAAAGATTAAACATTACAGTTGCTCATGGCCAGACTTCACAGGTTTTGGTCCTGGAGAGAAACCAGCAGCGCCTAGGTCTCAGAAGAGACGTTGAAGAGCCTGATGGTGCCCCTCCAAGGAAGCGCCCGCAAACCTTTTAACCCCTGTAATCTGTAAATGAGCGAGAATGGACAACGCACAACTAACATCAGTCTGAAAAGAGACTTCTGTGCAAAGATCCATTGGTTTAATGTTCAGCCGTTATCTTTGAGCTCTTGATGCATTTCATGTTGATGATTTTAAATTTTCTCAAGATGGCCGCTTGTACAGATGCAGTGGCTCGAGGCTCACTATTAGCGCTTTCACACTTAACTTAGCAGGTCAACGCAAGTTTTTTCAATGCTGGTTAACCTGCTAACAATTGGCAAGTGACTCATTCCCCTCTGCCAATAGACCTGGGTCTAATCGGCACAAACAGTTGAGCGCTGAATGGCAGAATACAAAGGCGGATGGAGTTTGTTGCTGAGAGCCAAAAGTCACGTAAGTACAGACGGAGGGAATGGGCGCCATGTTATGCTGTCAGCATGTCACGCCGAAGTCATGACGTAAATTAGCAGGTTGACTCGGATGTGATGTTCCCACTGAAGCGGATCAGAGGCGATAAAAACCCTTGTCCCTTGCAGGCTTAGTCGACCTGGACTGAAATGCTGATTAGACTCTTTCAAACCGCTGACAGGAGCTGATTGTTACCGGCTTAAACAGATTTTTTGCTAGTCTGAAAGGGGTAAATGACTGCTTTCTCTTCTATTCTAATTGATGTTTCAGTTTATTAGATATTGTCTTTGGTTTGTGATGTCTTCTGATGTGTGTTTGTCTTTATGTACAAAAAAAAACAAAAAAACACCAAAAAAATACATGTTATGTGTTGTTTTGTGTAGTCATGTGCTGTGTCTTAATGTAAAAAAAACAAAAAAACACCGAAAAAATACATGTTATATGTTGTTTTGTGTCGTGTTAAAAAAAATGTCATATACCGCTCTGTCACGTTTTTTGTCCAACTGTGTCATGTTTTGTTGTGCCATGATTTATGGTAATGTGAGACGATTGCAGGTAGGACCCAGAAGCAAGCAGTTTAATTTGAACAGTCTTTATTAACACCAAGCTCAGAAACAGTTCAGAGCGGGCTGCGAACCCGCGACCAGGAGATCTGTGGACGGGCGCTCTCCTGACTGAGCTAACCTGGAGCTGTTCAGCTGACGGTTCCCACAGCCTTTTCAGGGAAGATGCTAAGGACGGAGAGGATCTCAAACAGTCTTTACAGGGGGATAGCTGATTCTTGAGCGGAGCTTCAACCCGCAACAGCGAACTTAAGAGGTGAACACTCCTCTGATTGCAGCACCTCAGAGGAGTCCAAAACTGACACCCACACCGTAGAAACAGAGAACAGGCTGTGGCTTGAGCGGGGGTCGAACCCGCGACAGCTCGGTTCACAATCGGGCGCCTTACCGACTGAGCCACCCAGGCGATGCAGTGACAGAAGCTCACACAGTCTTTATAGAAGGAGGTGAAGCAGGCTTGACTCACGCACAGACGAGCTGAGGCGCCAGGAACACTTGGAGGAGGGATTCAGGCGAACTCGCGTTGTCGGCGACAGGCAGGAAGTCAGACACCAGGCGATTGACACAACGAGAGCAGACTGGGTTCGCAACTGGAGGCGGAAGCAGGGTCAGATACCAGACGGGGTCACAACGAGAGCGGGCTGGATTCGCAACAGGAGACGGAAGCAGGGTCAGATACCAGACGGGATCACAACGAGAGCGGGCTGGATTCGCAACAGGAGACGGAAGCAGGGTCAGATACCAGACGGGTCACAACGAGAGCGGCTGGATTCGCAACAGGAGACTTCAGCAGGATCGAAAGCCGATTCAGACAGGCGGGTGAATACAGGACAGAAGCTAGTCGATACCTTGGAGTCAGGCCGAGGGTCAGGCGATGAGGCAGAGTCGGGGAAAACTGGTCGGCAACGGGTGATCAATCCAAACAAGTCTGGACCTTTCAGCATGAGGCGACGACAGTCTGACGCTGGTTGAGTGTGGAGCTGGGGCTTTTGTAGCTGGCTTGATTACAGATGAGCTGCAGGTGAGCGGGCGGCACAGGTGAGGTGAGTCAGGAAATTAGTGCAGCAGGGAGTGACAGGCTGCGGGTGAGACTGAGGCTGAAGACTGAGATGTGACAGAATCAAGGGACGGCTACGCCCACAACATCAACAGGGGTGGGGGAGGGAAGAGTACCTCAGTACTCTTCCGGCGCGGAGTCGCCTCGACATCAGGCGGATCGGGATCTCCTCCTCCTTCTTCCTCTTCAGCAGTGGGAGGATTAACGGAACTGACGGAGGAGACTGCTGATGGGCGTCGCCTTCAAGGACGGCTGTCGGTGGTCTCGAACTGTTTCACAAGTTCTTTATCCAGGATGTCTCTGGATGGCACCCAAGATCTTCCTCACCGTAGCCTTCCCAGTCCACGAGGTACTGTAGGCCTCTTCCACGATGACGGAACGGAGCAGACGAAAGGCAGGACCCAATGAGCCGTGGAGGAGGAGGAGGAGCAACATCCGGAGACAGAGGACTCTCGTGAACAGGCTTAATCTTGGAGACATGGAAGGTGGGATGGACCCTCATGGATCGGGGAAGGGTTAACCTCACCGCCGTCGGGTTGATGATTTTCTGAATGAGGAAAGGACCAACAAACTTAGAAAGCTTCCTGCTCTCAACTCTAACAGGTAGGTCTCTGGTAGATAACCAAACTTTCTGACCTACCTGATAGGTTGGAGCAGGAGTCCACCGTTGGCTGAAGAGGTGTAGCGATGGACGCTGAAGTGCAGCCCTGGCTCGGCCTGTCACGGCAGCGGGGCAAAGGCAAGGGCAGAAGGGCAGGAGACGCATTGTCCAGAGCCGGAAACAACGGGGCTGGTAGCCGTAAACACACTGGAACGGGACAAGCCGGTGGAGGACGAGACCAAGGAGTTATGGGCGAATTCCACCCATAGGAGCTGCTGGGACCAGGTAGATGGGTTCTGGGACACGGTGCATCAAGAGCCGTCTCCATCTCCTGGTTCATACGCTCGGGTCTGTCCGTTGGACTGATGGAAGCCAGAAGATAAGCTGGCGGTGGCTCCCAGGAGACGGCAGAACTCTCCAAAAGGCGGATGAAAACTGGGGTCCACGGTCTGACACCACGCCCACTGGGAGACCATGGATGCGAAGACGGATGGAGGACCAGTGTGTTTCCTTGGCGGACGGGAGTTTCTGCAGGGGAATGAAGTGAGCCATCTTGGAGAACCGATCTACCACAGTGAGGATAGTAGTGTGTCCCGGAGGATGGCAGACCGGTGACGAAATCCAAGGAGATGTGGGACCATGGACGAGGGACGGGCAGAGGTTGGAGGAGACCGGCAGGAGCCTGATGGGAGGACTTGTGTTGGCTGCAGATTTGACAGGCCTTGAAAAGTCCCGAGTGTCCTCTCTGCTGGGCCACCAGAACCTCTGCAGGATCACCTCCTGGGTGCGATGTGATCCGGGTGACAGGTCAGGTTGGATGAATGGGCCCACTGCAGAAAATCCGAATAGAGCTTCAGGAACGAAGAGACAACGAGGGGACAGGAGCTAGGGCCAACCTGATCTTGGGTGGCGGCTGACTCTCTCCTCGATGTCCCAGGTGAGGGTGGCAACAACAAGGAGGAGCCAGAATGGGAGCAGGTTTCTCTGTGCTGTCCTCATCTCGGAGGTACTGGCGAGAAAGAGCATCCGGCTTGGTGTTGCGGAACCAGGTCGGTAGGACAGAGTGAAGTTAAACGAGAGAAGAACAGGGACCACCGGGCTTGCCGGCGTTGAGTCTTTTAGCAGTCTTGATGTATTCCAAGTTTTTATGGTCTGTCCAAACGAGAAACGGGTCCTGGTTCTGCCAGTGCCTCCATTCCTCCAATGCTAGCTTCACCGCCAGAAGCTCACGATTGCCGATGTCGTAGTTCCTCTCAGCTGTCACGACGGGAGAAAAAAGGCGCATGGATGGAGCTTGTGGTCTGAAGAACTGGGATAAGATGCCTCCTACACCAACATCAGAGGCGCTTACCTCCACCAGGAACTGAAGATCTGGATCAGGCATTTGGAGGATAGGAGCAGAGGTAAACCTCTTTCAGGGTACGGAAGGCTGTATCTGCATCAGGCGACCAGAGGTAAGTTTTCTTGCTGCTTGTAAGAGCGGTGAGAGGAGCAGCGACAGTGCTGTAGTTTCTGATAAACGGCGGTAAAAGTTGGCAAAGCCCAGGAATCGTTGGAGCTGCTTATGGACTCAGGAACAGGCCAGGAGGTGACTGCGGATACTTTGGATGGCTCCATTTGGATGTGGCCTTTGACACGATGAAGCCCAGGAAGGAGACAGTGGGAACGTGAAACTCACACTTCTCTGCTTTGACAAAGAGTGAGTTCTCTAGAAGTCTCTGGAGCACAGACTGGACATGATGCACGTGGTCCCTGAGGTTCTTGGAGAAGATGAGGATGTCGCCAGATAAACAAAGAAAAACTGATCCAACATGTCAAGAAGAACATCGTTGACGAGGGCCTGAAAGACTGCTGGAGCATTGGTTAGTCCAAACGCCATCACAAGGTACTCATAATGACCGATGGGGGTGAACGCCTCCATCGTTCCCTGGTGCGGACGAGGTAGGCGCAAGATCCAACTTTAGAAGATCGTCGCTCCTGAAGTAGCTCAGCGGAAGAGATGAGAGGCAGGGGTAGCGGTTCTTCACGGTGATGTCAGGAGCCCTGTAATCACAAGGCCTCAGGGAGCGATCCTTCTTTCTACAAGAAGAACCCTGCACCAGCAGGAGAGGAAGAGGGACGGATGATGCCAGCAGACAGGGAATTGTTGATATAGTCCTCCATGGCCTTTCGTTCTGGTGCGCAAAGGCGATACAATCTTCCCTTGGGTGGGGTGGTGCCTGGGAGAAGGTCAATGGCACAATCATAGGGACGATGCGGGGGCAGAGACGGCGTGGTCTAAACACAGCACTGAAATCATGATACTCAGGTGGCACACTGGAGAGTTCAGGCTGGGCGCACAGACAGGGGATGCGGAGACATGGCATCCTTCAGGCAGGTGAGGTGACAGGCGGTTCCCCAACCGCTGATGGAGCCAGTAGACCAGTCTATGACAGGGTTATGTCGCCGGCCAGGGGTAGCCGAGACCAGCGGCACTTCAGGATGATCAAGCACATGAAACTGGACAGTCTTTTATGATTGCCTGAGATGAGCATGGTAACAGGGGTTGTTTGATGAGTGATAATCCCCATCTCATGGCCATCCAGAGCTTTAGCTGGAATTGTTATGGAGGGAACCAGACTCAGTCCAGTTCTAACTCTTTTTGCTGACGAGACAGGAGTCCAACCAGAGTCGATGAGGGTGGCCAGGGTCTGGGGTCCGCCTGGCAGGAGCAGGCGTGCAGAGAGGGAAGGACGAAGAACCTGAGGAGTCTGGAGGGAAGAGCTCACTGTATCTCCTCCTTCACGAGTGAGCTTCTTTTACCGGGCAGATGAGTCAGGGTTGAACTCTTAGCTCTTCTGGCCCTGATGCGGAGATCGATCCGGGTGGCGCAGGAGCGATGATGCCATCCAGGGTCAAGGGAGTTCATGGGAGACCAGACGTTTTAATGTAGTCCGCCAGCCCGTGGACAAAGGCGCCGATCTGGGCCAAGAGTTCCACCCACTGTGCTGGCTTGAGTAATGGAAGTCTATGGAGAAGTCAGCCACCGACCGTCGACCTTGTTGGAGCTTCAGAAGTCCTGCTGCTACTCCAGCCCTATCAGGATTCAGGCCAAACACTTTTGGGTTCAGAGGTGAATGTGAGGAAACTGGAACAGGCAGGAGATTGACGATCCCACTCAGCAGTTCCCCAGAGTCTCGCGCCCGTCAGGTGATTGATGGTGTAGGCAACCTTAGCAGCTTCAGAGGAGAACGGGGCTGTAGAGCAAGAGCAGGGTGCAGTTGGTGATGAAAGCGCACAGGTTTCAGGTTCACCATCATATCGCTCAGGGAGCCCACTCGTGGTTCTGGAGCATCCTAAGCAGCAGGCTGAGAACAGGTGCAGGGGTTGGAGCTGGTGGTGATTCTGAAGCCTGGAGGCCAGTTCGTGACAGTCCGGGTGAGAGTATCCACAGCACTCTGAAGGTGGCTGGTTGACGTGGCAATTAGCCCCTCATGATGAGCCAGCAACCCTTCAACTCTTTCCAGTCTGTTCATTGCTGATGGTGAACTGCTCGCTGGGTCCATCTTCTGGTCAGACTGTACTGACACGATTGCAGGTAGGACCCAGAAGCAAGCAGTTTAATTTGAACAGTCTTTATTAACACCAAGCTCAGAAACAGTTCAGAGCGGGCTGCGAACCCGCGACCAGGAGATCTGTGGACGGGCGCTTCTGACTGAGCTAACCCGGAGCTGTTCAGCTGTCGGTTCCCACAGCCTTTTCAGGGAAGATGCTAAGGACGGAGAGGATCTCAAACAGTCTTTACAGGGGGATAGCTGATTCTTGAGCGGAGCTTCAACCCGCAACAGCGAACTTAAGAGGTGAACACTCCTCTGATTGCAGCACCTCAGAGGAGTCCAAACTGACACCCACACCCGTAGAAACAGAGAACAGGCTGTGGCTTGAGCGGGTCAACCCGCGACAGCTCGGTTCACAATCGGGCGCCACCACTGAGCCACCCAGCCGATGCAGTGACAGAAGCTCACACAGTCTTTATAGAAGGAGGTGAAGCAGGCTTGACTCACGCACAGAGCAGCTGAGGCGCCAGGAACACTTGGAGGAGGGATTCAGATGAACTTGTCGAAGACAGGAAGTCAGACACCAGGCGATTGACACAACGAGAGCAGACTGGGTTCGCAACTGGAGGCGGAAGCAGGGTCAGATACTGACGGGTCACAACGAGAGCGGGCTGGATTCGCAACAGGAGACGGAAGCAGGGTCAGATACCAGACGTGATCACAACGTGAGCGGGCTGGATTCGCAACAGGAGACGGAAGCAGGGTCAGATACCAGAGACGGGTCACAACGAGAGCGGGCTGGATTCGCAACAGACTTCAGCAGGATCGAAAGCCGATTCAGACAGGCGGTGAATACAGGACAGAAGCTAGTCGACACTTGGAGTCAGGCCGAGGGTAAGGCGATGAGGCAGAGTCTGGGAAAACTGGTCGGCAACGGGTGATCAATCCGAAACAAGTCTGGACCTTTCAGCATGACAGCAGTCTGACGCTGGTTGAGTGTGGAGCTGGGGCTTTTGTAGCTGGCTTGATTACGGGAGATGAGCTGCAGGTGTGAGCGGCGGCACAGGTGAGGTGAGTCAGGACTAATTAGGGTGCAGCAGGGAGTGACAGGCTGCGGGTGAGACTGAGGCTGAAGACTGAGATTGTGACAGTAATGTGTTGTTTTGTCTTGTGTTTTGTCCCCATGTTAAAAAAAGGAAACTTACAAAAAGATGATGAGCGATTTGTTTGGTTGTGCTACAATGTGTTGTCTTGATGAGGACATGATCCGCCCCATGATTTATGTGCAACAAAACAAACCATACACACACATATATACTGTGTTAGTACATGAATGTGTGTGTATTTAGTGTAAATGATTGGGTGAGTGTGTGTGAATGTGTGTATGAAATTGTTTAAGTGCTGATTAAATGTTTGAGTGAACAGAATGGTGCGGGATTGAGTGCAAAAACGTGGACATGAGTCAGCATTTAGCACTTCCTGGTTCCTTGATCTAAAAATCTACAGGATTTTAGATTAGTTTAATAGATGAATACCTCAATTAAGGGTCACGATGGACACATGCTAACTCCAGTTAAAATTCAGTCTGAAATAGTGAACTAAATCTGATATTTTCTGCTTTTGATTTTTTAAAGCATTGTTTGTGTTAAAAGGGCACTTGCTAACAGACTGAGAGCATTTCTGTAATTTTTTTAATAATGATTTATTCATACGCGATTGCCACAGCCTTTAAGAATATTCTGATCACGCCATTTGATGAAGAGGTCACAACAAGACATTATACACTAGAAATACTGTAACTGCTTCTCAGTTGAACTGCCATAAGTCCATAGTAACTATTAATGGCTTTTTGCTCACTGATTAAAAAACTAAGTTTGTTCATAAAAGATTATCACAAAGAACAGAACTTAGCAGTTTCATAATTTCTTGTTTGCTACAGAGCTTATTACCACTAATGATCCAAACACAGTAAATTATGCCATAGACTTTTAGCTAGGAGAACCAGCATTATGCTAACGTCCACATTGGCCTTCAAAACACATCATCCTCGCTCCACTCTGTTGGGACTGATTGAGAGTGAATGTGTGTGAATGTGAGAGTGAATGTGTGTGAATGTGTGTGAATGTGAGAGTGAATGTGTGTGAATGTGAGAGTGAATGTGTGTGAATGTGAGAGTGAACGTGTGTGAATGTGTGTGAACGTGTGTGAATGTGTGTGAATGTGATAGTGAATGTGAGAGTGAATGTGTGTGAATGGGTTGTGAATGGGGCGTGAATGGGGTGTGAATGGGGTGTGTGGGTGTGCATGCACACAGGGTGTTTGGAGAGTCTGGTGCAGCGGTTTGTGCCGTGGTGACCTGGTGGTTTGTGCTGCTGCCTCAGTGTTTTGTACTTCCTGCTGGTCACTGCGCTCACTGCTGCTGCTCTGTCTTCTAACAGGGTGAACAAAGGAGGAGATGGTTCACATCTTCTCCGTCAGTCCACAGCCTCTCCACCACCAAGACCCCTGCAGTGCCTCCTCGTGGCCACACACGGAAACTGGGTCTGTCACAGTCCCAGGCTAAACTGCAGGGGATCTCGGAGCAGCAGTGGTCCCCAGAGATGCAGTGTTCAGGGCGTCCTGCAAACGGACAGGCCCTGGCACCATCAACCACTGCCCCAGCTATGGGAAAATAGGCTTCAGAATACCTGTCAGAAAATTCATAACATCACTGTCTGTGTACTTTTGATAATCATGCCTAAAAATAAAAATCACAACCCATATCTCACATTGTTTCAATCTTTCTTTGTTGCTGTACAAACTTGCTTAAGAAATAAGAGCTCATTTGACAAACATACAAAATTAGATCACAGATCCAGTTTTCCAACAGCCATGCTCTAAGGGTTTGGAAAAGGAAGTCAGAACTGAAAGCTCTGTCGCCAAGGGTCCGCTTTTGTGTTTGTGGGTACTGAGAGGAGCCCGAGGTCTGCAGATCTCAGGTTCCGCCTCGGGAGTAGTCCTCGAGGAGACCTGACAGGTACTGTGGGGCTAGGGCATGGAGAGCTTTATAGGTGAGGATGAGCAGTTTGTATTTAATGCGGATATTCTTCAGCTTGATATTCCATTTTGACAGAGTGGACATGTTAAGCTTAAAAATATCCTTTTTCAAACACAATAAAACTAAATCAGTGATGACAGGAAATGTTGAACTATATTACAATTCAGACTCGGGAAATACCATCTTATTTAACTCAATAGGCTTTTTTTTAATGGCATCAGAGCCCACACTAGTAATTGCATGATGAAAAAGATTTTGTCATGGTGTTTCTGGGCTCTGCAACATGGATAAACTTCATCATCTGTTCCAGTGACAGATAAATTCACAAGAACTGAAGCAGAGACGGAGTGTGAACTGGCTCAATGTCTGCTGCCATGTAGTGCTTAAAGGCTGAACTACAACACGTAACAAATGTCCCCAACTTCTACATGCTGCCCACTAACAAAAAACGATATATTGAAGCAAAAGGTCACAATAACCTAAACCAAACGTGCTAACGTGCTCGAGGGTAATTTAAGAAGTGGGCTGTTGGTGAATGACATAAGCGATCATCTACCAATTTTTGTGGTCTATGACCAGACCTATGAGGGGAAAGAGATGCAGAATACAACTATTAACACAAGAATTAAATCAGAGGTATATATAAACAGATTCAAAAGTTCTCTACAAGAAGAAAAATGGGAAGAAGTCCTCAAGGCTACAGATGTGAACAGTGCTTACAGCAGCTTTTACAGACATTTACAAAGCTGTTTGATAAACATTACCCCATGAGAGTGTTGAAGCTTAAAAACAAAGCAGAGAGAATAGACCTTGGATGACAAAAACACTGATAAATGCATGCAGAAAGAAAAACACACTCTACAGGCAGTTTCTGAAAAACAGGACTCCAGACTCTGAAAATAAATATAAACTTTACAAGAATAAACCAACTTCCATCTTAAGAGAGAAAAAGAAAGAATATTACGGGGAACAAATACAAAATAATGTGAATCACACCAAGGAACTGTGGAATATAATAAACGGTGTAATCAAAAACAAAAAACATGTTAATAGCTATCCACTTAACCTTACAGACAATGCAGATAACATAGTGAATAAGTTCAACGAATTCTTTGCAGAGGTGGGGCCAAATCTTGCCAGGCAGATCCCAGAGAATGACCTTAGCTGGAACCACTTTGATAGGGAGGGGAAATGTAACCAAAACGCTATGTTTTTGACTCCAGCAGACAACAGAGAAATAAAACAACTGATTAATAACTGCACAGGAAAGAGGCCGAAAGACGTCCATGACATTGACATGAAACTAGTCAAAATGGTACAAGAAGAGATTGCATCACCTTTGACACATATATGCAATCTATCGTTGCAGACAGGAAAATTCCCAGATGAGATTAAAGTCGCAAAAATAATTCCTTTGCATAAACAAGGTAACAAGGAGGAATTCAATAACTATAGGCCAATAGCAATACTACCACAATTCTCCAAAATACTAGAAAAGCTGTTCAGCAGCAGACTAGATAAATTCATTGAGAAACATAATTTGCTATATGATAGTCAATATGGGTTCAGAAAAATCATTCCACAGCATTAGCGATAATGGAAGCTGTAGAAATAATCACTGACATGATTGAACAAAAAAAAATTAGTATTGGAATATTTATTGATCTAAAGAAAGCATTCGATACAATTGATCACAATATACTTTGTTATAAACTAGAAAAGCTGGGCGTAAGGGGTATAGCGCTGAACTGGCTCAGGAGCTACCTCAATGGCAGATACCAACGCCCAATAGCAGGGAGAAAATCAAGGTGCCTCAACACTACTTATGCGGTCCCACAGGGGTCCGTGATGGGTCCGGGTTATTTACTCTTTATATGAATGATATATGTAAGGTATCCGAAAATGTTAAATTCATACTATTTGCAGATGATACGAAGTCTTTTCTGCTCGGGAGACAACCTGAAGGAGCTGATCACTATGACAAACGAAGAGCTAAACAAGCTACAAATATGGTTCAATATAAACAGATTATCTCTGAACCTAGACAAGACAAAATTGATGTTATTCGGCAACAAAGACAGTGACTGTGATGCTAATGTAGATATAAACAGCACCAAGATACAAAGGGTTAATGAATTCGAATTTCTGGGAGTAATCATTGATGATAAGCTAAACTGGAAACCTCACATATCTTATATATAAAAAAAATAGCCAGGAGTGTATCAATACTGTGGAAAGCACAAAAACTGCTGAATCAGAAATCACTTCTCACAGTTTACTGGGCTCTGGTGGCACCGCACATACAATACTGCAGTGAGATATGGGGAAATACTTACAAAACGAATACTAAACGTATATTAACACTGCAGAAAAAAGCAGTAAGAATTATTCACCATGCAAGCTATGGAGCACACACAAATCAGCTGTTTATTACAGCAAAGATCCTAAAACTATATGACCTAATAAAATACAGGACCGTGCAGGTATTGTACAAGGCGGCACACGGTCAGCTACCGAGGAACCTACAAACAAGGTTCATAAAAAGACAGACGAAACATAACTTAAGGCAAGGCAAGGCAAGGCAAGTTTATTTGTAGAGCACGATTCATACACAAGGCAATTCAAAGTGCTTTACAGAACAAGAAAAATGCATTAAAATCACAATACAAAATAAAATCAACATTAATCATTATAAAATAAATTGAAAAGGAAGAGTGCAGATAAGATCCTTTCAGTTATATGCACAGTTAAATAGAGCTGTTTTAAGCCTAGATTTGAACATTGTCAGAGTAGAGGCCTGTCTCACATCTTCAGCGAGACTGTTCCAGATTTTAGCTGCATAAAACTGAAACCCTGATTCTCCATGTTTAGTTCTGACTCTGGGCACCAGGAGAAGGCCGGCCCCTGAGGTCCTCAGAGTCCGAGATGGTTCATATGGCACTAACATGTCATAGATGTACTTTGGTGCCAGGCCATGGAGAGATTTGTACACAAGCAGAGCTGCTTTAAAGTCTATTCTCTGAGCCACTGGAAGCCAGTGTAGGGACCTGAGCACAGGACTAATGTGTTCGTACTTCCTGGTTCTGGTCAGGACCCGAGTAGCAGCGTTCTGGATGTACTGCAGCTGTGTTATGGCTCGCTTTGGAGAGGCGGTGAGCAGGCCATTACAGTAATCTAACCTACTAGAGACAAATGCATGGATAAGTATCTCTAGGTCAGGTTTAGACACTATACCTCTGATTTTGGCGATGTTTTTTAGATGGTAAAAGGCTGCTGATGTTATTGATTTTATATGGCTGCCAAAATTCAAGTCTGAGTCCATTATTACCCCGAGATTTCTAACCTGATTTGTAGGTTTTAGAGAGAGAGACTGGAGGTGACTGCTGACACTTTCTCTTTGTTTCTGTGGACCAAACACGATGACTTCAGTCTTCTCTGAATGTAGCTGGAGAAAGTTGTTCTGCATCCACACACTGACCTGATGGATGCAGTGACAGAGTGAATCCACTGGTCCATATTCACCTGCTGTCAGTGAGACATAGATCTGAGTGTCATCTGCATAATTGTGGTAGGACACATTAGTACTTTGTATTAACTGGCCTAAAGGCAGCATGTAGAGATTGAACAGGAGGGGTCCCAGGATTGACCCCTGGGGCACCCCACAAGTCAAGGCCATGTGGTCTGAGACACAGTTACCAATTTCTACAAAGTACTTCCTGCCTTCTAGATAGGACTTCAACCAATGTAGGGCAGTCCCCGAGATGCCCACCCAGTCCTTTAGTCTCTGTAAAAGGATCTCATGATCGACAGTGTCAAAAGCAGCGCTCAGATCTAGCAGGACTAAGACGGAGACTTTGCTCGCCAGGTGTTCAGGCGGATGTCATTTGTCACCTTAATAAGAGCTGTCTCAGTGCTGTGATGGGGTCTAAAACCTGACTGGAAAACATCAAATGAGTTGTTCATTTGGAGAAAGTCAGTGAGCTGTTGGTAACAACTTTTTCAAGGACTTTGCCTAAGAACGGCAGATTTGAGATGGGCCGGTAGTTGTTCAGTACTGTGGCATCAAGACTGCTCCTCTTTAGGAGAGGCTTTATGACTGCAGTTTTCAAGGCCTTTGGGAATGTTCCAGATTGTAGTGACATGTTAACTATCTGAGTGAGTGGAGGTAACAAACTGCTCAGCACAGACTTCAGAAATCTAGTAGGTAACACATCGAGGCAGCATGTGGATGAACTTAGACTGGTGATGATCTCTTGGACAGTTTTGTCAGTTACAGGTGTAAAATGTGTCAGCTCGAAGTGTTTAGGTGGCTGAAGGGTTGTTATTGGTGCTGTGGAATTGATGGAATTTTTAATAGTCTGAACCTTGTTGCAAAAGAAGACTGCAAACTCATTACACTTAGATGTGGAGATTAATTCCAATGGCAGTTGAGCTGGAGGATTTGTTAATCTGTTCACTGTTGCAAATAAGACACGCGAGTTGTTACTGCAGTTTCCAATAATTTCAGAAAAGTACATCTCCCTTGTTCTATGTAAGATCTGATTGAACATGTACAACTTTTCTTTATAAATTTCGTAATGAACATGGAGTTTTGACTTTCGCCATTTCCGCTCAGCCCTCCGGCACTCCCTTTTCTGTGCCCTGACCGAGTCGTCATTCCTCCATGGTGACTTCTGCTTATTTTTAACCATTTTAACTTTCACAGGGGCAATGGTGTCCAGAACATTCAAAACACTTAAAGTAACAGAGCTCAACAAATCATCAACATTAGAAAATGAGACATTTTCAAAGTTAATCATTTCCAGGAACAGAGCACCTGTGCTGTTATTTACGTGTCTCCTCTGTACTACTGCAGGACCAGCCGGTGGTGTGGGAGAAACAGACAGGTCAAAAAAGACACAGAAATGATCAGACAGGGCAACATCAACCACCTTGACATTTGAAATGTTAACCCCTTTTGTAATGAGCAGGTCCAGAGTGTGCTGTGCTCTGTTATGGGTGGGCTCACACACATGCTGAGTCAGGCCAAAGGTTTCAAGGACAGCACTGAGCTCTTTAGCATTTCTGTCACAGACATTATCCACATGTATATTAAAATCACCTGTAATGACCAAACTATCAAAATCAGTGCATACAATTGAAAGCATCCCAGTAAAATCATCAATAAAACTTTTATAGTGTTGGGGGGGCTTGTATAGAACTATATAGAGTATGGACGGGGACAGTCTTATCTCC
>JAZDUH010000158.1:0-210000 GCA_036419115.1 Scarus forsteni
AAGGCTGTAATCAGTGGCAGAAATCAGCACAGGTGTTGCCTGCTTTAGCAACGGTTTATCAGAACAAGATTGAATTTCACCAGAAAATAGAGAACGAAGAGCAATGGATGCATTTCTCCATGAAAATTAAGCTTAAGCTCTTCTCCTGTCAGGTTCGAGTGAGTTTGTTGTTCTGATTAGCTGGTGTTGTGTACTTTACTCTGTGGCAGTAGAACCCTTATACTAAAGCATCTGATTGGGCAGTGATGAATGTAACTGACAGGACAATCGTCCAATCACCTTATGGATGTGTATTTTTTATTTTATTTTATTTTATTTAACCTTTATTTAACCAGGTTAGTCCCATTGATAGGTTCCGCCCTTCCCAAACACTTTCTGCAAACACTTTCTGGAATGTCAGGTTGGGTTGAGGGAGCTTTCAGTAGAAATAGCACCTGCTGTGGACAAAAGCTGTAATGTTGCAACCTAATCAGGGGTTTTAACATCCAGCCATTCACTCCAAGATGGCCCAATGGAAAATGTGATGGTTAATTTAAGTGCTTTTGCAGAAAGTGCAAAGATGAGGCAATGATGAGACATAATCAGTCCAGGTTGGAGCTGTTACACACTGTGCAGCAAGAATTTGAATACTATCACCCAGAAAACCAACAGTTTCCTGTCCTCTACACAGCTGTGGAACATCACATCCAAATAACTTAAACCACTTTGGCTTATGACCTGCTGGAAACGAGGAGGAAAAAGTAACATACCCGTCCAGAGTTGTTGTGGTTGCTGACATAAGAAACTCTGTCAGACAGTCCGTTACGCTGCCCCACATCTGAGTAGTTTAACTGTTGATTTAAAAAGAAAACACAAATGATCTCAAGGTCGATGTATAAAAGGAATTTAAATGTAAAGGATGGTCAGTTTGCAAACCTGCATAGATGAATGGTTATTTCTCACATTCAGGTCATTGAAGTTTTTGCTACCACTGGCAGGCTCAGAGCTCCAGCTCATCTACAACAGTGACAAACACGCTTTGTGAGTGTTTTTGATATTTTATGAGCTTTAAAATAAAAACATACGTTCAAAGGCCCAGCCACATTGGAACTCACTGGCGGGAAGTTGCTGTCCTCATCATCATCAGACACCTCGTAGTCAAATTGCGATCCTTTGCTTTTCTTGAAACCTGGCTTTCGACTGTACGTGTAGTGAGGTCGAGGCCTGCCCGGCAGCATTGGTCCATCAGGCCCAAAGTCACTCTGCCCCATTTGGAAGGGCAGCAAGTGTCTCTGTACAAACACATGAAACAAATTACTGTGACACCTTCAAAGCAGGAAAGAAAGCAGTGATTATGCACGTGTTGTGTCTCACCATCGCCTGCCTCTGACACTGCCGAGACGACATTTCTGCCTCTTCTTGTTGCTGCCACCAAACTTGGGTTTATCTATGCAGAAATCACATGTGCCGCAGTCTTTTCTGCAGAGGCAGGCTTTGCATTCTCCACAGGATCTCCGCTTTCTCTTCTTGTGCCACTGAGACGAGAAGAAAAGAGACATTTGCTTGATTAAACTGAAAGAAAAAACATGCACACAAAGCAAAAATATAATTTAATCTGAATCTAGCTCACTGAGTTTACTATGAGGAGGTCCAGGCTCTTGAACAGTTACTTAGTTTTTAGATTGTGTGTACTGTGTTCCTGTGGGAAGATGCTACATCATCTCTGTGCTGATCCTGTTCAGAACATCTGTTATGGTAATTTGAAGAAAAATCTCCTCCTGCTCCCTTTAAACTGTTCAATATACTTCCAGTTATGAATGTTTGCCAGGAAATACAATGTCTACTCTGTATGTTGCGGACAAGACAGCCAGAATCCAAACACAGACAGGCATAAAACTGATTACCGAGAAAACGGCCAGCCCAGTGTACGCGCCGGCTCAGACTATAGCTGGGGTTAAACTGGACTAGCCCAGTGTACCAGGAGTATACTCTGGACTCTGCATACCCCCCCTAGATTTTTGTTAAAAAACAGGTAGTATATCACACTTTTACATGTCTGTATGATTTGATCAGCAATTTTGAGTTGTTGTCATATTGGACAGTCATGCACTGATGACAAGACTGAAATCATATATGTTGAGTTTGATGCATAAGGGTATATTCTGGGCTACATGTACCTAGCCTGATCTTACAAATCATAAGACTGTATCATAACATTATTTTTATTCAAGACAAATCACATGCTAATAGCAACATTAAAGTGATCAAGTACAAGGAATAATCATTCATATTTTTTAATGTGACGCCCGCAGGGTATGTTAACCATTGCATCAAAGGTCCAAGTTAGCAATATATGCAAATATCACTTCCCAACTAATACATTATCGATGTCACACTGTCAACTGTTCAGTGAGCGGAGAACACATCACATTTAAAATCATACCAACATCAAAGATGTGATATCATGGACATACTAAGTGTTTTTTTATAATCTATGTGCTTTGAACATTTCAGAAACTGTATGAAAACTGTATTTGTATCTTATGTTTCAACAGTGAAATTACATATATTTAAGGGGGTATAACCTGGACTGGCCTAGTCCAGAATATATCCCGTGGTAAAAAGTGCACGAGACAATAATAAACCCTGAGGTAGCCCAATTTAACCCCAGGTATAGAGTGGCATGGGGTTAATCTGGCCTGCTACACCTGACCACACACTTTATGATAAACCCAATTCCTCAGAACTTTTGCTCACTTTTTTGGGTTTCCAAAGTAACGATCCACCGGCATGATGGAAAATTAGCCAACCCAGTGCTCTGTGATTCACCCATGTCTAAAAACACAAAATCTAACAGCCCATTCAAAATCCACCCGCCTTGTTACTTTGTAGTGAGAGTAACTACAGTACAGCCTGCCCTTCACCTTCTATCTCCACCCATGGCTGCTGAGCTAAGCCTCTGTTTAAGACCACCATTGTGTTTCTGTTATCAAAGACAAAGGGGCTTTAACTTTGCACATCAGCCTCAAAGAACGTAAGGGCACACTCCCAGTAGCCCTGGATTTCCTGTACCTTGCTTAAGCAAGATTTCCTTCCCATCGATTGCTGGCCTGCACTCACACTGCTCCAGCTACAGCCAGGTCTGAACAGGGTTACAACCATGCACATTGCTACATGTTACACGAAAGTGAAACAAGCTTGAGGGCAACACTGAGTGTGACTGAAACTTAACCAATATCATGAGTAGGGATAAGTACCTTTCACATCTGAACCGATACCATACCGATGCCCGGTACCTGGGAATCGGTATCGGTACTCAACGGTACCAATTTTCGGTACTTTTGCATGTGTTTATGGGGTAATAAATATTAGTTTGTTTAATATTAAGATCTCAAATTTTTTCAATGTAAATTTATTTCTCAATATATTAAATTTGACAGATATATTTCAAAACAACATTTAACTGTTTGCATTGTTACATTGTAGTTGTTCCAAAAATTTCTTCAACATGAAAACCAGTAACTAAAATGAAACACAACTTAATAAATTAACTGTAGCCCTCACTTTAACTTTAGAGCAGTTTAACAATGGGTCCGACAGAGCTGTAAATAAAAAAAAGCATTTACATTAATGTTACAAAGTACAAGGAACCGACCTGATAATGATAACTGACGCACATTAAAATACCAAGCTAATACCATCTTAAACACGAGGCTTATTTACCTGGACCAGGTATCATCCTTGTCCTATTTGCTGCCATCACCAAATGTTAAAGCCATTTCTTTTCCTGTGTTTCTGGCTGCATAGGACTAGTCGCCACAGGACGCAGGCGTGCTAACAGTGCCGAATGAATCCTTTGTGGTTGTAGATCTGAGGCTATCAAAAACTGTGTACTCTTCAGCTTTAAGGAAAATTTTGTACGTCGCCAGGTGCTTCCTCAGATTTGAAGTATTTCCGCCGCTGGCCTTATACTTGGCATCATAAATATTGCAGCGAGCATAATCTGCATCACATTTAATAAAGTAGAGCCATACTTTCGAGCACTTTCTCTCAGCCATGCTTGCTTTGTTGACTGAACTCGCGGCTGCTGACTTCATTACGCTATTGCTGTGCTGTGTTCAAGTCAGGTATGGAAATTCACCTACTCTACCCAATAGTATGCCTGCTTCTTCCACTCCCTCACAGTCACAAGGATGCATTTAGGTACCTAAACATGACACTGTTTGATTTTACGTGAATCGGTACTTGGTAGTACCTACAGAATTCGGTTGGTACCTCTTAAAGTACCGAATTCGGTACCCATCCCTAATCATGAGTTTTAAAATTCATTCTGGTCAAATACAGCCCTCAATAATTCTGTGCAGTAACTACATTGTAACTTATGCATATGTTTTAAAAAGCAT
This sequence comes from Scarus forsteni, assembly GCA_036419115.1. NCBI lineage: Eukaryota > Metazoa > Chordata > Actinopteri > Labriformes > Labridae > Scarus > Scarus forsteni. The sequence goes on from JAZDUH010000158.1 coordinate 4,383, forward strand.
GAGCCAGTCAACTATTTGATCAGGCAGCAAACATTCTCCATTATATCCTCTGTTTGAGATTCACTCAGATGAGTCCCTGTATCTAAATACAGCAGCCATCTTCCCCCTGAAATGTTACTGTTGCTCATGCATGCATAATGTGACAGTTGGGATTCATTCAGATTAAAAGTTGATCCATTATGCATTCTGCATAGTTCTGGGGTGATCATCCGGATCAGGCATGGACAGTCTTGAATAAACTCAAGGCAGATCAAAGATTTAAACAGTGATGCTAACATGTGAGGGTCAACTGGTGCTCTTCTCACAGCGGTGCAGGAGGCGGACTTTGTTATTATATTATAGAGTGTAAGAAACATCCAGAGTCCTCACTGTATTAGAATGTGCCCCTTCCTCTCCTGGGCAAGGTTCTGACTTGTTTTCTGCATTTTTGTTGTGTTTGCTGAGTGCCTTCATGAAGGTGAAATCTGTCAACTTACGCCTGCAGCTTTTGGTGCATGGAGGAGAAAATCATGATCAGAAAATCAGCTGTACCCTTTTAATAATGTAACTTACATCATCATCGTCGTCAGTTGACATGTCTTCATCATCATCCACGTCCACATTGACGGAGAAGTTTTCAGTGTCGCTGCTTTTTAGACTCATGGGCTGGGTGATAAAAATGTTTTCAGTGAATTTGACAGGAAGGGCTATGACAGTGACATAAATTATGACAGATAAAGATGCAATGACCTCTGATACAACTGAGAATTACCTGTGAATCCGCAGCTTCACTCTGGAAAACAAACACACAGCTGGATGTTAGAGCTCATAGGCATTTGGTGAGTCAGTGGACATATAAGCCTAAATCCAGAACTGCATTACAGACATACAACTTGTGTTTTCAGTTTTCTAGTCTGAAAAGGTTTTTATCATCAATCCATCCCATCATTTTGTAGTCAGAATCTTAACGTAAACAAACAGAGGGATTAAATACACAGGAGCAATGGTAGTTTGGTTTCTTATGGTTGCACAAGTGTTAAATCATAAAACCTTCCAACACCTTTTTTTTATACTGAGCATTAATGGACTTTCCATTTTGATTGAAATCATTTAAACAAAACAGCCAAGAATAAAATATAAAAGTTCCTCAGGACATGTTAAACTTTTTTTTGTCTTTTTTTCCATTTGCCAACAAGTGGTGTGATTATAGACCTCGGGCAGGTCGTATCAGCATGGAGCTTGAATGTACAGAGCCTGGATCTGTTAAAGGTAACATGCTACTTTGGCTCTTGTGGTCATGTGGTACAGTAGGTAAGATAAAGAGGCAATTAATCCCAACATGGTGGGAGGTAGGGTCAGCATGAAGGGGGGATGCCAGAGTTCACTGATACCTCTTTTCCACCAAGCTGGTTCCAGGGCTGGTGCTAGTGCTGGTGCTAGTGCTGGTGCTAGAGCCAGTTCGCAGTTGGTTCAACTGCAAACCTGTTTAGAACCGTTTGCTTTTCCACAAACGGGTGCCGGCCAGAGGGCTACGTCATCACGTCAATGTATACGTCTGTATACGTCACGCTAGTTTCCCATAACAACTAGCGCCGAATTCAATTGCCACTACAAAGATGGAGGACTACGTTGCGGTTCAAGTGTTGCCATTGGCTTTTCGAGCCTTCCTTTGTAGAGCAAATGTTGGCAATCCAGCAAGTTAATGCTACTCGACGATTATGCAACGAACAGCGATCACGCTTGAGAAGACGAAGGTAAGAATGCTTCCGTGTTTTTACTCTGCTTTGGTGCTTCCGTGTTTTCACCCGCCCCCACCCCCTGACGTAAGCCGCAGCCCCCGACGTAATGTGGTTCTTTCTGCTGGCCCAGCAAAGAGTTGGTGCTTGCTAAGCACCGGTTTTGAGAGCCAGCAATCGGTGCTTAGTCTGTGGAAAACCAAAGAACTGGTGCTAAGCTGGCTCTAGCTCCGAACCAGCCCTGGAACCAGCTTGGTGGAAAAGGGGTATGACAGGTCTCTTTGAGGTGTCATGGGGGCTAACTGGACTAAACACCTAAGACAGAAGGTCCCCCCCTGATGACCTCAGAGAAGTCTGGCTCTTGCTGTTCATCGGGCTATAGTGGAGTTGGAGGGCTGGTAAGAGGCCATGTTGTGGAGTAGAGAACATTGCACTAGGGCTGGGTATTTCCAGCAACTTCACGATACGATACGTATCCCGATACTAAGGCCACGATACAATACGTATCCCAATACACCTAAATTGTGAACAATGACTATGCTTTAAGCAAAATTCTTGACAAATTTAGTTTTTTCTTATAAGAAAAAGAACAAGGATGAGTTTTAAGTGGTTCTACAACTGGAGAGACATAAAATCAGATCCTCAAAGATGGTAGACCTAAGTTCAAATTTAGAACATATGTTTCATTATGTAGCTCGACTCATACCTTGAACTGTGCCACTGTTAACATTACCCAAAGTGTAATTACAACAACTGTCAAAATATTTAGGCCGTATCAATTCTGTAGAATCCGTATCGATACACGTATCCCAAAGGAGTGCGACACGATATTTTGAGCACAAGCCGACATTGCACTGCCACTAGCTGGAGCTTGCATGTACAGAGCCTGGGTCAGATGAAAGTGTTCACGCTGTTTATTAAATAACTCCTAAAAATGTTTGTAGATACACGTGGGGTTAGAGGTTTCTTCATTGAGCACTTAACCTTTCATTATGTGTATCTTCCAAGATACATCTTTACATTTATCATGTTTTTATGTATTTGTTCATTGCATATATTTTATGTATTACCTGTTATTAAATGTTAAAAAATAGTGTTATGAGCATCTAATGCAATGATGACATGTGATGCATGTTGTAAAATCATTGAGTAATCATGTTTTATAAAGATAATCTCAATATCTTTAATAATAATAACTTTTGAGATTTGTGCCAGCAGCCCTAGTTTACTTTAAGGCTGTCGTTATGTTATGAGTTCATCTTGGCTCAAGACGGTTTCACATTTAGTTTGTGACTGTCCGGCCAACACAGTGAACATTACCTGGAAACTCATGCTGTCATCAAATGTATCAACGGGCTCTGAATGTGTCTTCTTTGGCAGGATGCTTAAACTTGCGCTTGCACTTCCAATGCCCTAAAAATTTAAAACAGATGATAAAAATCGCATCATAAAGCAAAAACACTGAAAAAAAACCCCATTAATAACAGCTTCTGTGTGCCTATTAGTCTACCTTGCGGATGGGACATATACATCTGCGTTTCCGACACAAACGCTTCCTGGACTCGGGGCTCTGAAGTCCGTGCTTGCAGTTAGCACACTGGCCACAGTTGATTGTGTTGTGGCAGCCGACACACTGTCCACAAGGAATCCACTGTGGGGGGAAAGAGGTAAGAAACAAAAGACAGTGCTTATTTCAGTTTTCTTTAATCCATATTCACACAGGATTAGAAAAACCTGTGGATAATTGATATCTGTAACAACTGCAGTGGATGTCTGTCTCCATCCATTAATCTTCTTCCGCTTATCTAGAGTCGGGGCAGCAGCCTAAGCAGGAAAGCCCAGACTTCCCTTTGCCACTTCACCCAGCACTTCTGGGGGGATCCCGGGGCGTTCCCCGGCCAGCTGAGAGACACAGTCCCTCCATTATGTTCTGGGTCTTCCCTGAGGTCTCCTCCCATTGGAATGAGCCCTGAACACCTCACCAGGGAGGCAACCTGATTAGACGCCCAAGCCACCTCATCTGGCTCCTCTAAAATCGGAGGAGCAGCAGCTCTACTCCGGGTCCAGATGACTGAGCCTCTCACTGTATCTCTAAGGGAGAGCCTGGACACCATGCAGGCTGCCTGTCTGTTTTACTTTAATCTTGTGTAAATCAAGGCAACATGGCTGTAATTTAAAGTATAAGTTGCAGGGAAAGGCAAACTTACTTAAACACACAGGGGGCTGTTACGCTAACACTAATCTAGTCCAGATCAGCATCTCTCTGATTAATATTGGCAATTTTAAGTTTTTGGTACCCTGTATGGCTTCTGTCCCTTCTTTCTTAACAATGTACATAAGTGAAGAGTGAAGATTGTAATAAAAAAATATCTTAGCACTTTGGCAACTGAGAGCTTCAGTCAAATGAGAGCTCGCGCTCAAAAAGAGTGTCAGCTAGCAGTGACCACTGTGTGGAGCTGCAGAGCTGCCTCTTTAACACTCCAGCCCTTCAAATGACAGATGTCTTTAACATTTAAAAACTGTAGCATCACAGAGAAATGTGTGTTATCTTTATGGTCTTTGGCACTTTGGGCCAGGACAAAATTTAAATGGTTTACTACAGCACCAGATAACAGATACTGTACATATTAACAGTGGTTGGCAAATTCACCTAGATTCAGGCTGTGTGGTTAAAATACTGCAGGATTTACCTCACATAGATGATTCTTAAGTGGGCCATCTGGATAAATTCATAGCCCCCTAAGTATGCCGTCTCAACATTTAACACTGTCATAAAGACAGCAAAGGCAAAATCACCATCTTGGCTTGACAGAGATGTCCACGACTCTACAACACCTACTATGATACGTCATCTTGTGAATAATAGAGGCGCCATAAGAGCACAAACCATTGCAAAGGCATTTCTGACATCTGCATCTGGATTCAGATCACCACAAAAGAGACAGACAAACATGCAGATTAATGTCTATAAAAACACAAGCTCCTTGCCAGAGATAAGGCCCTTATTCTGCCTCTTAAATATTATGATATCCTGAGCTCTAGTTCTCTACGATCATTGTAATTAACCTGAATCACATATCATCATTACAATGATTAACCACCAGTTCAGTTCAGCTTTGTAAGGTAGGGCTGGACGATATTACCTAATGTCAATATCGTGATTAACTGAAGGTCTTACCTCGTTTATGATTAATGAACAATTATTGTATACTACGCTGGAACCAATTAGTGGTGATACAAAACGGTCGTCGACACGGTCTACCTGCAGTATTTACACTTAACTTCTTTCTGCTTGATGTCCTCTGCATAGAATCCAAAATGTGCCCAAACAATTAAGACAGTATTTTTTCTTGGACATATATATATAGTCCTCTGATAGATTGGCGCTTGTCTCCTCCATCTTGGCAGCACATCCTTCGCTCTTGGCATAAGTGAATGTAGACTATATGGAGGGGGCGTGGTCACGTGACTTACACAGGGAAAATAATCACAATAATGGTTATGAGTAAAATTACTTAGATTATAGGGTCTAAATGTCGATTTCGATTATTTTTTGATCAATTGCCCAGCCCTATTGTAAGGTACACCACTACATCCACTGTCAGAAAAAAGAAATGAACCCAAATTACAGATCCATGCTGTGCCATGTTTGGCACCCCTCTGAGGAGTGTCAAGCTTACCGAGCTGTAGTCTGTAGATACGTTGCAAGAATCTTCACTTTACCTGTAACAGCAGCTAACATGAAAACCACATATCCAACCATGTTTAAATCACCTGTAGGGCCACATTAAGCCGTGTTTGTATGGACTGGTCTGGTCCAGTTCAGTACAGTTCGGTATGGTAAACCCTGATCTTGCTTGCGTGTCCACTGTGAAGTAGATCGTGACATTGTAAACAAGGAGTGACGATCAAAGACTTCCAGCACTACTCTGTGGAGTGTTTTGTGCACACATCCTTTACTACACCATAAGTGAACAAATCACTTTAAATCAACAGCTTATTTAAACATGAGGTGTGTTTTTTTGCTGCTGTGGCATTAAAATTGACAATTTTTGTGCCCAAACAACAGACGGCCCTTAGCTCCACCTCCCCTTAAAAAAGTGGGACGGCACGGGTCAGTTATTTGGGTACTTTTTCTTCATATCAGACAGTGTAAAAACCAGTAAATGAGTGCCATGCCAAGTCAAAATGAACTGAACTGCTTGGTGTAAATGGGACTTAAGTGACTTGTGCACAGGTCTGCTGTAAAAATGTCAGCAAGACTCTACTGCTGTCCTTAGTTTACAGAGTTGCGCTCTACTTCAGAAAGCTGCACTGTAACATCACAGCAGTGCACCCAGTGCAGCTTCTCCCTCTGGTGTACATCCCTGCCCTAAGGGAAGGTACAGTAGCAAGTGGAAATGCAGGTAAGATCAGGGCTTATTACTCCAATTCACCCCAAACTGAAGTGGACAAAACCACACTACACTTCAAATGTAGTATTATGATACCTTGTTCTCAATAAGCCTCTGCCATCACAGCCTACCTGCTGTGATTCCTGAAAATACTAAAGCATTTCAAAATGCAATTAATGTTATTTGAGCATCTGATAGAGGCAATCTGATGATAAAAAAAGAAAGGAAAAGAAAAGAAAAAAATCTCCAGAACAAAACAGGAATATGACAACCCCAACCACACCCCTCCCAACTGCTAGTACTTCCACATACAAGTACATGATGAGGGTAATTCACAAACAACCAAAGGCCCACAGGTAATCCACTTCCCCTGTCAAAAGGGCTTTAGTGCTGAAATTATAATTCTAATCTCTTACCTAAATGTAAAAAAGTAACACATGTAAAAACATTAACAGCTTAAGGAGGTTCAAAAGGTTTACCCTTCTCATTGTTACAAAAATGAACATTAATAAAAGGGTAAAACAAGAAGCACTGTTTGCAGAAGAAATGTACGTTAAGAAACTTCAGACTGTTTTACCTTTCTGAAGCGAATCATTGGGTGCTCTTTTGTCTTCGATGCTGCTGAAAAACAGAGAGAGACATGTTCAGTTGCACAAAGTCAAATCTAGTCATTAATTTTACCAAAACTCAACTTTACAAACCATTTGAAGAGCTTAGAAAAGGCCAGATAGTTTTACTTTCCCTAAGGATGATAACACTCATAACAACATACCCCAGCAGGAGGGACAGCAGGGCTTCTTCCTTTGTCTGTCATACCACGTGCCTGTGAAGGGAATACCACATCTGGAACAGACCCTGTGGGGGGTGGGGTAGGGAAAGATAACACTCAGTCCTGCTGCATTCAGCAACAACTCACCAAAAACACTTTTTTAACAGGGAAATAGTTATACTTAAAGCTCATATGACGAAAAGATGAGGGACTTACAGCGTGCTCTCCTCTGTCCCAATCTCTCCATTAATGGCTGGAAGCATCAGGGGTTTGGAGGACATGGAGGGTGGAGGGAGTCTTATTTTTTCTTCAACTTTTGGACGCTCACCGTAAGAAACTCTTTCAGGGGTTGCTGTCTTTCTCCTGTCAGGGGTTACTGTCCGTCTCTGTAAAGACAAACTCATCTGGTTCTGTGCAATCTGCCGAATTTTGGGCACCACGCTGGGAGTGAGCCTGTGGTGGGAGTCTGGGGTGTCTGCTCCCTCCCCTCTGTCCATCATGCTGGACTCTGAAGAGGAACGCTCTCTGAACTTTCTCTATAGGATTCAGACAGCAAGATGAGAGGAGTCAAGTTTTGGCCTTCCTTTAATTAAACTGATGTTAACAGTGATTAAAAAGGTGCCTACCTTTGCTCTATGACGGACTCTGATGGGTGGAGCTTCACCATCTAAAAATTTCCCTGACTTGTAGTCGAAGCCTGTCAGGTCAAGCTGCTGATCCATGACTGAAATAAGTTCTACTCTGCTTCTTACTCGTTCTCCCCGAGGGCTGTGAAGAATTCAAATAAAGTTATAAATAACTTCGGAGAATATTTGTCAACAAGTTGGATGATTCACAGTGAACATTAGGTGACAGCACCACCTGTTCACCTGTTTCAACATGAAATCTGATAGAATTTATCTCCAAATTAAATAAATCACAATAGGTTAAGTCCAACATGTCACAGAAAACAGCAGCAGAGAGTAAACATATCAAGAATGTTTCTAAAAGTTTATTTTTGTGCAACAAAACACTCAGTCTCTGGTTTACCTAAGTGTTTTGGTGATGGTTTTCATTTTGATTCAGTTTTGACAGCCTGAGTCATTAAAGAGCTGTTTTCTGATCTATCCTGAAGTGTTTGAGGAAAATTGTACAAGAGCAGCAAGAAAAACTATATTTTACTGCTACACAGTTTATTTATTTTACTATATGTAAAAAAAAAACTTTTCCTTACTCATCCCTGATGTGGTTTATGATATAAAATAGAAAAATAAAAATGGAAAATAATAAACACTAGGTAACAGCTGCCATGTGTATCTAAAGATGTGAAATAAAAAAAATAACCTTTGAGCGGCTGTAGGTTGTAAACAAAAAACTTTATATATAAAGAAAAAAACAGAATAATATTTGTACAATGCCTTTTTAATATATTTATCTAATTGTCATTTTCTTAACTGTTATTGAACACATCATGATGTAGCTGCGAAATGTTCGTTAGTGTCATGAAGGCTCATTAATGGCCCTTTTCCACTAGCACGCCTTGGCCCTACTCTACCCTGCCCTACTCGATTTGCAGCGTGTTTTCACTAGCATGGTACCTGCTAAAACAAGCTAGTTTTAGTACCTACTCCGCTCTGGTTCCAAGCGAGCAGAGTGGATACTAAAAGATGACGTCACCGACTGCCGGCTACTGATTGGTGGTCATCAGATACAGACAATGTCGTCATCGATGAGTCATGAGCACGACAACCTAGTATGCTAGTGGTAGCTACCATTAGCTTACCCTGATACGTCTTTTCTTTGCAGCTCGATTGCTCTCGTCCTCGGCTTCATTCTGTTGTATAACTTCCAAAACTCTCCTGTGCTTCTAAAGGGGTATTTCTTCTTGCCATCTGCAGCGTTCTTCTGCTTTCCTTTTTTACTCAGTTTGTGACAAAAAGCCACAGATTGTTGTGTTGCGCTCAAAATGACGTCACCAAATAGCCGCTCAGCGACACTGCACCCCGTTGGGCAGGCGACCGGGGCTAATATAAAAGCAGCACAAGGTGAGGAGAGTAGAGCCGGGTGGAGTTGAGTAGAGTGGAGCAGGGCTAATGGAAAAGGGCCATAAGTTTGTCTTGAATGGTTATCCTGCCTAACCTGACATCAGATAGACTGTTCACTGGTCCATCCGGGCAGCAGCCCACAGAAAATGTATGGAAGAGGGTAGAACCAGGGCTGAATGATATGGACAAAATTTCATATCTCAATATTCACACCAGATATTTCGATATCGATACAATACAATATGACTACAGGTTCGGTGAAAACCAAGCGATGCATTTAAAGCTATGGTCTACGATTTGGAAGCTTTGTACATATTAATAACACTGTTTATAAGGCTGTTATGGTCCTATGGTCCTATCTACACAGTATAAAGACCAAAAAGAATGAAAAAAATCCATTCAGTATATCCGCTGAAAAGCTGCATACTAGCTGACCAATCAAACCTAAGAACCTGCGACTATTAATTGGTCCGTGAGTTGGTCTGTGAGTCCATCCAATCCTCGTCTCCCTCGCTACGCAGCGTCATGCGTAGTGCGTCATGGTCCCGTCTCCTCCCCTCTACCTCCGGTGAGCAGCTAGCAGCGTTAGCTACTGAACTATCATGGAGCCGGAAAAGCCTAGCGCCGAGACCGAAGCCGCCTCCCTCTCCCGCGGGGCCCAACGGAGCTCTGCCCGCGGGTTGAGGCCTGTTAGCGGGCTAACGGCTAACGGCTAACGAATAGCCTCAGCCAGCCGTCAGACCTTCAGCATCGGCCGTTTCGCCCCTGGTTGATCAGGTAATGGCTTTGTTTACTACAGTGGGAGATGTCTGCTGAATAACTCTGGTTAGTTTGTGCCTGCACGGGCTAATAACTTGTAGGGGAGCGGGTTAGCCTGTTAGCCGCTAATCGTTTGCACTGTAAGCTGAGCTGGGAGGACAGGCTGAGAAAGATAAATCCTCCCCCACACTCGGCTCCGCTCTGGCGGCGCCAGACCCGCATTGCCGCCGGTCCAATTGAAATGGCTACTGCTGTGTGTTACAAGGGGGATGTCTGTCGTGTTTGATACTTTCAGTTGAGCTGAGCTGTTTTTGACTGAGTTTGCTGCTGATATATTGTGCTAGTCGCTCGTAGCTCTGTCCGAGGGGGCTATATGAGGCGTCACGAGCTGGGGGCGGGATCTTGGAACACGGAGGGGAGAGGTGAGGGAAGGGGGGCAGGCTGCAGTTTCAAATCGTAGACCACAGCTTTAAGGGAAATCGTAGGAATGCAGCGGAAAACTATATTGTTTATGTTGTTGCTCTTTTGATATCAATATCTTGAATGTTCATTTCTCCATATTGATAATGATATATCTATCAGCCCAGGTAGAACCTTTCAAAATATATGTGATAGATATGTGACTGGACAATTGTAATGTCAATCACATTCGTTTTAGGCCAATCAGATAACATAGGCGGGCCTTACTGCTGTGTTGTAAAAAAAACAAAAGGCAAAGCACTGCATAGAACAAGCTCTCATGAAAAACATGTCAGAAGTAGATCTGCTTTCCATGAATAAGATTGTTGTGTTGTTTTTCTTTTCATACAGAATGATCAACAGCTGATCAAACTTCTACCAAAGCTGTTAGCATCAGTGCTAATCTCAGAACCACTCATCTATGAACACTCAGTATCAGCCAAAAAGAGTTTAGGTTTCTGGTGTCTTTCTTAAAAAGAAAAAAACTTGATCAATCAATTCTGCAATTTAAAGCTCATTACATAAAGCTTTGTTTAAAGAGGAAGTAATGTTTTTCAAGCGGGAGGATCAAATCCTGACCTGATCATTTACCTATATGATAATCTTATTTTAATTAACTGGTAAAATCAAAACAAAAAAATAAAAATTGTTTGCAGTAATTTTAATACAAAAAAAGCTACATGATTTTCATGTTACAAAATCAAAGTGTAACTATGAGGTGGTCAATGGGCCTCTGTCCTCATCATTTTAAAGCTGTTCTGATTTCTCTGTGCCAGCAGGTGTCGCTGTTTGTCCTGAAAATGAAAATTATTTTGCCACTAAAAGAAACCTTTTAGTCCCAAAGCTTCATTAAGACCCCGATTTCAAGTTGTCACTATTTACACAGAATTTCAGCATCTCTTTTTCAGGGAATTTTTTTACTAGTTGTTTTCTGAAGAGTTTGTATTTGAGTTCTTATGTTAAACCATGGTACGGTATCATGAGTAATTTCTTGAGTAAGTCTCAACAAGTACAGCAATAGTTTGTTACACTGCAAAAAAACTGAAGTGTATGACTGATCAAAGCTTTCTCAAGGGGGAAAGAGGGCGGTAAGCAGCATAAAGTCTGTTTGCCAGTAAGGTACCACCAAAGTTTCACATCAAAAATAAAAACTGCTTACAGTGGTGGATTTGAAGCTACTTGACTTGTCTCACCTGATATAATAAACGTCCTTCTGTCCAATGCTAGATCCAGAACGCCGTACCACCTCTTTACGTCTCCAACCCTCTCCGAGAACCGGCCAGTCAACCCATCCTTCATCCGGATGTGATCGCTTTCGACGAGTTGGATGAACACTGAAATGACAAAAGCAGAGGAAAATTATCAAAAGAGATTCAGGCTCAGGAATTTGGGTAACATATACCATTTTTCTGCAATTAACTGTTCAGCCCAAAGAGATCTTGACACCAGTCATGGAGTATATACACTCTATAAACTGACTTAATCAATCCCTATCTAATTTATGATATAATATCGGTTTAATGTCAAGGAGATTCTGATTAACCTCAAGTACAGTTAAGGTGATCTGGACGGATTTTCCAAAGAAATTATTTGCTGTTGTATCTTAAAGCAGACATTGTGGTCTTCAAACAGCATCAAGAGATTCTGAAGCCTGCATTGTTTGAGGCCCCGTCCACACGGAGACAAAAACATTTTCATTTTGCAAATGTTCTCTGTAAAGATGGCATAACACTGACAAAGCTGTAGTATATATGCCAGGATTGTAAGTGGTGCTTAACACTGCTGCCGACATACACTAAAACCAGAGAGGAGCATACGCAGTTATCATGAGAAGCGTAAACAGAAACACTGGCATATGCTGTTCTCCATGTGTCCTTGTTGCTTAAGTTGGTATTACAGGAGCAGAAGATTTCATTATTAAAGCCATAACAAGTTCAGTAGCTTCTGACATGCAAACATGTCACCATTGTTTCTGTTGTTGTCAGGTTTATGGGAGAAGTCGCGCTACGGTTTCTGAAAAAAAATATGCATTTACTCTACCCACAGAAACACGAGGCTGGAGTTTCAGATACATCTACACTGTGACCTGTTTTCAAAAATGTGCATTTTCGGGCACCTAAAACTCTAAAAACTCCACTAAAAACCTGCCAGGATACGCATGATTTCTTCTCAGTGTGAACTGTCCCTTTTTTTCAAATTATCAAATAGACCATTAAAATAGTAAACACTGCCATAAACCGTACAATAGTGACACCACCAAGAACTGGATGCGAAAAATAAAAAAGGTATTCAGGTCGCTTAGAGGTTTACAGAAACATAAACTAGGTTTTCTCTGCCAAGAACTGATTATTCACTACATTACAACAGTTTCCCACTGTCATCACATTATTCTCTATCCTTATATTAAACCTTCCTAACCTGTGTTCTATTTTATTTGAGTATACCACCTCTGTAACTCAAACAGAAGATTTGTCCATTATCTTAATATTAATAGAAAGATGGAGCTCTTGACCCTTGTAAAATAAATCTCAATCTCATTCAAAAACAAGAAAAGCAGACCTCTGCCAACACCACAGTCCTCACCCATATTGTGATTCTCACCATAAACATTAGTCCTATCTTTATTTGATCTAAATGCTTCGATTCCTTGACCATGAAGACATACAAATATGCACAAATGCTTATAATGGTCCTATCTTGCAATGTTAAAAGAATCCTTTAAAAAATCCCTGGATCCAGACGGTGATCTGGATCACTCCTAAAATCTAACCATTTGTTCCTTGTCTCAGTCCGAACATTTCCTGAAAATTTCATTGAAATCCGTCCATAACTTTCTGAGTTATGTTGCTAACAGAGAAACAAACAAGCAAACAAAAACAAGAAGACAGAGGCCGGCAATAACAATGCATTTCATTAATAATTTCAATAATAATGCATTTCATTTCAGGAGTAAATCAAAGTCACTCGACCCACCGATTTCTCCGAGCTGCCTTCTCTCCGCCCGCACTTTTTTCACTTGCCACGCTCTCCTCCTCAGGATCATTCCCGCCTTCGCTGGTTGCATCTTCATCATCCTCAAGTGGTTCAAACCAGTCAACAGGGGGCTCCCCAGCAGCAGCCTTAGCCTCCTCCTTCTTCTCTTCATCCTTTTTCTCCTCTGCTGCCTCTGAGGGGGGGTTTTCCTTTGTATCCCTCACCTCTGAGGCCGGTGCTGCCTCAGAGGGGTCATCTGCTTCACTCTTCTTCTCTGGGCTTTGTCCTGTGTCTTCGTCTTCATGCTCTTTGTCAGCGACAGGGCTCTCAGGTGGTTTCTCATTCATTGATGCTCTCTTTTAGTCTACAACTACTCCAAAGTTGTTGTTTTTCTGGGGACCGATTCACTATCCTTTACAACTGATCATGCATCTAATTTGGAGTGTTAGGATTATACAGAGAACGTGGATGTGACCTCATGACCTTAGCCTGAGTCTTCTAGTTTTCCCAACAGAGCCTGAAACAGAAAATGAGAATGTTGTCAAACAGATTTATCAGGATGTCAGAGCAGGCTCAAACTTGTGCCTCTGTGTGAGAACGACAGTTACTAAAACTACATTTTTTTCTTCAGAAACTTCATTATATCACATATCAAGAGATTAATGATATTTTCAATAGGATGTAGGTATCGACAGATAGTAGCTTTAAACTCTAAATATCACCACTGATGGATATGAGCATTCCTGCCCATGCCTACTGCTGATATTTTGGCCTTATATATTAACATTAACTTTGTTGAATGTCAGGATATCATTTCAATATTAAAATACTGTGTAAACTTGTATTATTTATTCAAACTTTATTTAACCAGGAAAGCCTCATTTAGATTTACGAGCATGCCCTGGCCAAGATGTGCAGCAGGAACAACTACAGAAATAAAACAAGCAAAAACACAGATAGATACATATGAAGTTTGCACATAATAGTAGAGGGTAACATAATGTGTTAAAAAAGTCACAACAAGCAAACAGGACTGAGATGTTGAAGAGTTTATCTGATGACTGTAGGCAAAGGCAGGCTAGCTATGCCCACTGACTCCCAGTGTTTGAGCTAAGCTAACAAGTGGTGGGCGAGCTTTGCCCGTCTCTTTCTTTTTACTAGAAGCACAAACAAAAGAATGGTGCCAACCTGCTTATCATGGACTCAGGACTGGGTAAGGCACAAAAAGAAAAGAAAAAAGGTTGGACAACAGCTCTAAAGGTCCATTTTCCAGCTGTGTTTGATCCTTTACATCGTGTTGTGTGTCTTTTAAGCATCACTTGATTTAAGCTGAATCTAAAAAATAAAAAATATATTTTCTTGAGAGGATCAGATGCAGCTTTTTTTCTCTCACTTTTGGAAACGCTCAGATCTGGGGTGGGAGGGTTAAGATGGGGACACCGGAGACTTTGATAATGTGCTCTATGCTAACTGGTTCCTCAAGCTGCTTCTGCCAACATTTAAAGAAATGAAAATTGATTTCGCATGAGACCTTTAAATGAACATTCTTCCCATATGCAGACAAGTGCCTTTATGGCCTTTGGACCAAGGTTACCTGGGTTTATTCGCAACATTATTAAGAAAAGTATGTGGGGAAAAATACATTTTATTTCATTATATTATCAGGGTGCACTATAAGACTTTGGCTCTTGGTATTGTCCAAGCATGTCGCCTCCCTACTGCACACATAATCATGAGGCTAAGCTTTGTAAAATAAAAAAATAATATATATATTTTTTAAGTATCTGAAGAAGCCTCTGTCTTTCTTTTGTAGCAGCTTTGAAAACCAAGCTACACGAGTGTTTGCATCTGACACCTCGTTCATGATAAGATTAGCCTATGCAGGAAGACGAACGATGTCTGAAACCAAGCACAACAGAAACTGATAACAGGAAAGACCCCAGATGATGTTTGTTGTTCACTAAACTGCAGCAGCAGCTTGTTCCTGGTTAGTTAGCTTGTAATAGCAAACAGCAAATGCTAGCCACAACAGCTAACCTCGACTACATATGGTGCTCTTTGCTGGTCTTGCTGGCAGTAAAAAATATATATGTGTCGATTGTGTCATCAGCCAAGAGCACCGTGTCAACACCAATACCAATGAGCTTGTAAAACAGAAACAGGTTAGTAACACAGCTCAAATGAAACCAGTTAGCCACCGCTAGCTTCAGTACTGTGCATGTTAGCCGCAGCTAGCCACAGCGTCCCTCGTTTGGCAGCGAGCTGTGTGTCTGAACCACCTCACAAATGCTGCTGATTAGTCTGAAGAGCAAAACACTGCACACACCTTTCAGATGATGTTGCCCGGATGTTTTACACTCCTGACACGGCAGGCAGCACTTCTTCTCTCTGAGATTAGGCGCTAACGAAGCTAGTTAGCCACCATGCAGTTAGCTAGCACCGACGGAAGCGGTTGTTGGACCGAGAGGGGGGGGTTGACAACAAAGATGTAAATCCGGCTCGACTGATGAGAGCTGCTACCCCGCCTACAAACACGGAGGACTATCAAAGAAATGGACTGCTCAGGCCTGATATGGGCTTACAATACTGGGGCCTAAAATATAAGGGTTATATTAACATATATAACCCTTATATATTTGGTTAATTGCAGTGGGTCTGAAAAAAAAACACATCAATGCGAGAGCCTCAAAGGTAATGTGGATAATAACCGGTTTTAGACTAGTATCAGACAAAATTTTAAATACATAACTGTGCATGTCAGTTATTCACCCAGGAGCTGAGATAAATAGAGATGGAATCAATCTGTCTGATCAGGTTAGAGCCCGTAAGCCCATAAGGTTGGGGTGATTTATCTCAGCCCACCTCCAACATCTTTGATTTCAATTAGCCGTGCTGCCTTCAGGGACTGTCAGGAAAAATTAGAGCCCACTTTACCACTTGGAGTCTTATATTTGAGGAGATGGTGCTGGGTTTCCCTCAGCAGTGGGAGTATTTGGCAGTAAATAAACACTTACAAAGTACCGTCCACATCTGATATTATGACACATTAATGATGTTCCTTAAGGCCAAAACAAACGGACATAAAACAGCAGGACATAAGAATTCTCAAACTTTTCAGGCTTCTAAACTTTCACTGAAGTTACAGCTTTAAAGTTCAGATAAAGCTGGTAATGCATCCAATACTTTCAGCTATGACTTTTAAATGTTATAATACATTTTAAACAGGAATGAGGAACTCCAAACTAACCCTATCATACAAGATTTGAGCCACTCACTGGACTGGCATTTGACATCATAATCATGAAATTATAATGTGCTTTTTTTTTCGTAAAACAGTCAATTTTAAACATTAATGAATAACTAACAATAGTTCAGGATTCAAATATTTCGGTAATAAGCTTTTAATAACTAATACTTTTAATTTAGGCCAGCTGTAGCATAAACCTTGCACTTTATACATTTATGTACATTCACACAAACACACCTATACGTAAGAAAATTGCTGGTTCAGCTCCTGTGTCAACCTAGGCCTTGCTTTTGCATGGGTTTTTGTCAAACACTTTCTCCCAAAAAGCTCAGATATATAAATAAAAATAAAGTAAGCACAGTTGATGTACACCTTGCACACTAGCTGGACTGTTACACAAACCCATCGGATAGATTTCACACCCATCCAGGCAACATTTGTTGAAAAGTAACTCTGCTGAGAAGAACCTTTGAAAAAAGCAGCAGGTGGATGAATTTGCTTTGTCTGCACATGTATTTTGTTAGAGTCTTTCAGTCACTTCATGTTTCAGAAAAACTGAACCATGCCCATAGCCATGCTGTTTGTTCTTATTCACATAGCAAAGAAGGAGGCCCGTTTCTGACTGGGAAAATTGTTTCAGTTTGAAGTTTTTCTTCAAGATGGACCTACAGGATGACGGACATGAAATCTGTCAAATCCAGCTGCTTTGCAATGTTAACTTACTCTACACTGTTATCAAAACTATGGTCTTCTCCTGTGTTTTGTCAAGTAGAACTGTTAAATTTAATGGTAATTTTGGATAGCATTGCAACACCTTTCTTTACTAATGGGTCCTGGGGGGTTCAACTCTTCTTTGGCACAGCTTAAGGGGGCTTCAAGAAAGGCTGGGAACAACTCCTCTATCTAATAACAAACTGCACGCACGGTCAGATAGCTTTTACGTGGGAGAAAAAGCATTAGAATTCCAGTCACTATCAAGCTCTTTAATTCAAACCAAAGTGCTTCAACAGCTGAACACACTAAATAAAATAAACATTTTAAAATATCAAGCACCTGTAGACCCTCTAATGGTGCTTGTCCCTGTTGTGGTAACTGCTCAACTCTGCATTGTTCAGATACTTGTTGTTTTCCATTACAGTATGGACTGTATCAGCACCTCTTTAAGCTAAAAGTGTTCCTCATAGTGTGGCTGTGCTTGAAGAAAACAGACAGTAGATTTGCTGGCCCCTTTGTTAGTTTTTTGTAACAGAAAAAAGATGAATTTTGCTCCAAAGAAAGTTGCAAGCAGCTAAAAAAAAAGAACAGAGGAGGGTTTGGGAAGTCACAGCATCTGTGAGCTGACAACAAAAGGCGTTTCATTTCCACACTAATGCCCATGCCTCACTTACTGGATGTACATAAAAACTGTACCAGGTACTGGGTACAATCCTTATTGGAAAACTAAAACAAAGTCAAGTATAGTTGAGCAGATACCACATAGTGGTAAAGCAAGACAGAGCCAAAGATTTGAGTGAAAAAATAGTTACAACATCGAATAGGTGTTAACAATGTCATTCACACAAACACCCTGAGTATTATTTAAGTTTTTATTTCGGTTATCAATCATACCAAAATCAGCAGTTTTAAATCAGCAGTTCATTTACCACTCATGGAAATATATATATATGTCCATCTTTAAGTTCTTACACATACAAAAGTTTTAAAATAGTTATCTGGTTTTAAAAAATCAGCTCAATCCAAATGGTAGTTATTATTATACAAGTTTAAATCAATGCTATAAACAGAGGTTCACAGATGCAGACAAGTTCAACTACCTATCCTTGTTGCTACGCAGATCAGTTGTTAAGGGGTCATGCTGGATAGTCTGGTGCAGCATTAAAGCGAGCAGACCGGCTCTGTTGGTCATTGCAGTCCTGACATTGCGCTCCTGTTCAAAGAGCTCGTCCAACTTGTACCACTGTGGAGGAAGAAAACAAATACTGCTCTAGAACTGTTTTAAGCCATTTTAAAATGTATTTACTATGAGAGGGTCAAAGACAAACGTCACTCTTTACGAAAAATAACCAATCAGCAACACTAGACTCTATAAAGGAGGTAAAGATTATAAAAATGTCTCTTGGCATCTCATGGAACAGGTGCAAACTGTGGCTTCTTTACTTTTCAGAATGAAACTCGCAAAGCTTCAAAGAACAGTCTAAGTTCAGTTCATCACTGGCTTACCACTCTGACTCGCTCCAAGTCCACTTCTGCTCTCCTCAGCTTTTCCCAGTTGTAATGTTTGTTGCATTTCCTTTTAGAGACCCTGCAGTACTCTCCAGTCAGCTCAAACACATTCTTCACCAGAGGACACCCGCACACCTCGTCCACTGGGATCTGGTCACCAAATAAAACAAAACAAAAATTAAAAACCACCTCAAGTACCGACTAGTTAGTACTGACTAACTAGGAAGTCTTGAGTCCTTCAAGTTTAAGTGAAACTTTTGCATGTTAGGACGTTACACACTCACCTTTGGATCCCTGGAGTGTTCTGGACACAAAACCTGAAGCCTCTTACAATATGTTTTACTTTGTGGGTTGTAAACATCACAAAAGAGTCTGTTTGCTCTGTGAAGACAGAAAAGTGTGAATGCAGTGACACAGAAAGGGAAGATGTTCATGACTCTATCAGGCTGAGTTCTTCTTACCCTTCTATTCTTGTTGGGTACATGGACCCAAAGGATGTCTGACTCTCATACTAGAAGAAAATTATAAGAAAAGGAAAATTAAATTCGCTCACTATGTTTTTGTGAGTGCTCTCATGTGCTTAGTACTTTGAAAAAAGTAATTACTTTGGCGTAACATCTCTCCATATGTCTCAGGGCCACTTTTGGATTGATGGGATGGCTGCATGACACACAGAAAATCTGCAGATCTGTATCCTCGCTGTCATTTTCATTCACCTGCAAAAAACCAAATCGCTTTGTTAAAGCATTACCTCTGTTCTCTTTGGTGTCTTGACAGAACAGAAAATACCTTTGTCTCTGTCCTTGTCTTTTTCATTAGGTGTAGGTGATGCAATACAGTACAAAACAAATGAGACGCATGAACCCAAAAAAGAGGCCACAACAGAAAATGTAAACACTTCAGAAAAAAACATAAATAAGAATATACAGAGACAAGCAGAATCTGATGGCAAACTGTAGCACTATGTGTAGAGGATGCTCAGAGCTGGATGTATAAGCCCCCTCACACTTGCAAAAAAAATTATTTCCTTGTGCCCCACTCATATTTTATTCTCTTAAAGTCCGAGTAGGCTCAAGTCTGAACGCTGCAACGATTTATCCGGTAAATTCACTGACCCAAGTGGGGAGGGCTGATGGCTTTATCCTGTGCGACCAGTATGGGCCAGGAAAAGGGAGACTTGACAGAATGAATTAAAAAAATAACCACTGTAGCAGAAGAACTCAAATGTGTGTCTGGATATCGGAGATGTTGCATCAATCACCACCAGGTTTCCAACAAATCCAAAGAGTTGCTGTTGTATACAAAAAACTCTGAAGCTTGCTCATAGTGGTGCTGTTTCATATTGACTTCTGTATGTTACAATGCTACCCTCATCTCTGTAATGAACACTACTGATAGACTTCTTAACATGTAACACTAGTCATGTTTACATGCAGAAGTTTTTTCATTCAGATTGAAGATCTCAGGTGAACTGTTTACATGTGACCTGATCCATTCTGATCTGGTGTTTACATGCGCAACCAACATTTAATCGGAACAGCTGTTTTACAGACACGTGATACACTCAGATCTATTTAAACATCACATGATTTATCAAATATAGCAGTTGAATCCAGCTGGTGACCAGTTTGCAGAGTGTCTTCCCCTACTCTCTCACCCCCTTTCACAAGCCTATCCACTCTCTCCGATCAATAAAGGCACAAAAATGCCCCCGAAAAACAAGCAAAAAAAAAAAGATGGCGGAAAGTAGGCATTTTAATGAATTAACTGACGGTTATGCTGTTTAGCCTTATAGTAGCCAGCCTTCAGAGTTTTCCATTTGTTCGACATTTTGGTCTACCCTGACTTTGCTGAGTTTTTTGTTGACTTTTGTTTAAATAGTTAATTATTTCTTGTTTTCCTACCTTCTATAATGTTCAGTTCTTTGAGAGTCTGTATTAAAAACCAAACTCTCCGATGCAGACCGGTGCTGTGTGCTCTGTTTGGAAGCCGTCATGTTTCCAAGTGAGTGAACATCACTGCTCGTTTACGTCGAGACAGCGCATGCGCAGACAGAACCCAGCCTGACAACTTTCTGATTCACCGTTTACACGACAGGATTTTACTTTTAATCGGTTTGGGAAAAGGAATATACTACCCCGGTGCAACCGAATGAAATTCCATTCAGATTTGGCCGTTTATTCTGATTGAGGTGTTTATATGGAGCATTTTTATTCAGGTTGGGCTTCTAACCCGATTCTAATCGGAATATTAGGCTCCATGTAAACCTGGCTACTGGAGTAAGGATATAAATCGTGATATGTTTTTGTCCACGATCATATTACGAACACTGAATTCTGCCACATGTGTTTGACACTGTGTACTGCCTGCTGGAGACGCCCACCCAGCTTCAGGTGTTTCTTCAAGCTTTTCCTACACAGGTACACATTAAAGAACATGCTCAAATGTATTATTATTTCACCTAATCATATCTAAAGATTAGGATATATAGAACCAAATTGTGTTCTGTAGAAGAAATCTATAGAAGGATGAAAAATTAAACAACTATAACAAAACCAAACCTTGCGTTTTAAAATCTGTAAGCATATTTAGGATTCTATCAAATGTAGTTGAGCAAATTTTAAACAATTTCCAAAACAGGAACTCAAAACAATAACAATTTCAAGCAACTTATCGGAAATCCAGGATCTTTCCTAACCTTGAAATACAAGCCTTCAAATTAAGCACTTTCTAGGATTTGTCAATCAGACAGCCATTTTCGACAGCTGTTCTCAGGTTAACCCTTCGTGTCACATGATCTTCTGGCACCTGAAACATAATCCATACAGAAAAGAGCGGTGGAAAAAGGAAGTATTCAGCCCGTTGCTGACAGAACTCACCTCCTCATCCTGCTGAACTGCTTGCTGCTTGGCCTTTGCGATGATGCCTTCAAGTTCATGAAAGCGGCGCTCCATGTCGGTGAGGCGCATGCGGGCATTCTGCTGCTCCTTGCGGATGCGCTCGAGCTGCTTCTTACCGTGCTCCTCAGCGATGCAAGGACTCTGCTGCCACTGCTGGATACGCTGAGGGAGGATCTCATAGATCCGGCTGTCAATCAAAATATATATAAAAATCAATAAAAAAGGATCCAAATCATTTCTGCCTTGTTGTTAGCATTTTCCCCCCTAGCACTGAACAGAAGAGCTGAACTACCATGAGATTAGGGCTGGGTATTTCCAGCAACTTCACGATACGATACGTATCCCGATACTAAGGCCACTATACAATAAGAATCACGATACTAAGGCCAGGATACGTATCCCGATACACGTAAATTGTGAACACTGACTATGCTTTAAGCAAAATTCTTGACAAGTTTAGTTTTTTCTTATAAGAAGAAAAAGAACAAGGATGAGTTTTAAGTGGTTCTACAACTTGAGAGACATAAATTCAGATCCTCAAAGATGGTAGACCCAAGTTCAAATTTAGAACATATGCTTCATTATGTAGCTCGACTTCTACCTTGAACTGTGCCACTGTTAACATTACCCAAAGTGTATTTACAACAGCCGTCAAAATATTTAGGCCGTATCGATTCTGTAGAATCCGTATCGATACGATATTTTGCCGTATCAATATTTTGAGCACAGGCCTACATGAGATCCAGTCAAATTTTTCACAAGACAGCAGTTTGTACAGTCCATCTAACTAGATTTGATAAAGATGTCTAAATCAAAATGTGATCTAAAATGAAAGACCTCCCACAGATAGAAATAAGACTTTAAGACTTCTCATGTCCCTAAATTTCAGATAACCTCATATGAGACCTCAAGGTTTTTAAAGGACCTGCAGGTACCCTGGCTACAGGCTGGCATCCATCATAGAGTACGTTTCCTGACTTGGTTTCACTTGTGCATGAGGAATGATATTTCCAAAGAAATCGTAAGTCAATAGGTATCCCGATACTGAGGCCATGATACAACATGTATTGTGAAACATGTAAATTGAGGACATTGTCTATTTCTTTTGCTGACTTTCTGTCAACTTTAGTTCTGTTTTGCAAGCACAAAAAGGGCGAGGACAATAATTCCAAAATACTGTACCAGCAGTCAAATCACGAGAAGCACCACATGAGGTGACCGTCTAATTCCATTCAGGAAAAGCACTTTGTTCAGCAATCATTTTCTGTCAGAGCGATACAAAACTGGAATTCACTGCCCAACGCTATCAAAGATATACATAGATCCTCCACCTTTACAAAACACCTTAAAATGTGGCTTGTTGATACTTATAACTGGACACATTAATCCCTGTCAGACAGGACATGTGTGTTTGATGTGGCACAGTCATTGCTGCTGCCTGCCTCCATGTTGTCTTGTATGTGCTTTAAATGTGGCCTCTATGATTCCCCTTTCTTTTGTTGTCACAGTTTTGTCTCTGCTGCAGGAACTGATTTAATGTGCTTTGTGTGTGTCTGCCCAATCTATCTGTGTGTGACATGTTGTGTCTCTTCCCTTTTTGTTTAGGCCTGATGTGATTATAAATGTAATGCATTTTATTGTATTTTAAATCTTTTAGGTTGCCTACTGACAACTGGCCGAGGACTACAGCTGGAAATTAGCCTTAAAGTGATATTCCAGGAGGGAACAAGTTTGGTCCTATCACAAGGTTTAGGGCAGAAATTACCCCTACAGCAGTGTTTCTGTGCAGCAGAAGCCCAGGGCGTCCGCACCAAACCCCTCCTCCCTGCTCCCGGCCTGCTCGTATGCCGAGTTCCTCTGCAGTTAGACGGGGCCATATTTTACTTGACTAAAAACACAAATAAACGGACTCCCACCGAAAAAATCGGATATCGGTCTGCATTCACGCTTTATTTAGAGAATTTTCAGCGCGTTACTTTCACACAAAAACACCGCTAAATAAGGCTCTAGCTCTCATAGCGCCGAAAAACGGCCTCCGCTGCAGAGCCACAGCGCCTCGTAGCCAGCAGTGGTTCTGCCCTAAACCTTGTGATAGGACCCAACTTGTTCCATCCCGGAATATCACTTTAAAGGCTAAGGCTGCCTCTGTTACTTTACAGCACATAAAAGAGAACTGTCCACAACATACTAAACAAATAAACTAAACTAAACTAAACTAGGTTTAATGGATTCTACAACCAGGGTTCCTACAGCTCAAGGCAAGTTAAAATTCAAGACTTTTTCAGACTTTTTAAAGGCCGTTTGAAATCCAATTTAAGACCAAGTCGACAACGAACCACAATTGAAACAAACAAACAAAAACACCACATGAATTACCTGGGTTAGAGGCAATTTTAACCCAATGTTTGTTTTAAATAAAACATCACTTTAATCTTTTTTAACCTCGTTTTTAAAACTTTATGCCTATTTTGCCCCCATTCATCTTTTTTGGCCACTGTCGGAACCACTTTTGGAATTTTTACGTGTTTTTTGAATTTTTATTTTATTTTTCCCAATTTTGCTGCCATTATCAATTTTCCTAAGCCACTTTTGGATTTTTTTTTGCCAATTTTCCCCATTTTTTTTTCTCTCTCCAGGCACTGTAGGTAGAACCAAGACATGCGTCTGCTCTAAAAGATCCTGGTGCAACCACATCACCGTTTTGTTAGTTCCGCTATTGTGATTACACGATGTTGCCACGAGAGTAAATTAGCGAATTATTTTTGAAAAATAGATAAATGTTACTAAATATTTTTTTAGTTCAAACTAACATAAATCTTACTAATGTGTTCAATTTTTTAAGACTTTTGAAAATTGGATTTAAGACATTTTAATGCCAATTAAGGCCTTATTTTTAGAATAATGAATTCAATGCCTTTTAAGACTTTTCAAGGATCCGCGGGAACCCTGTACAACCCAAGATTCTTGGTCTCAGTCCCAACTGTATCCCTTAGTGCTTGGTTTTGCACATTCAGGCCTAGTGAAGGGGAATCCCATCCTCCGTAAATTTAAGGGGAAGAGCTACACAGCCCTTGAAACGAAGACAAACCAGGACCTCACTTGAAAGGAAAGGGTATGAGAAATTTCCCATGATACACTGCACCCGCACCAGAGACTGAAGAAAGCACATAAGTATATGTAAGTAAGCATAACTATTGATTTTCATAGTATCGTTGAAGTCAGACAAAGGAAAATCAAAAGGGTCCAAGCAAAGGGTAACATCATGGGAGACTGTATCTATGCCAATGACACAGCCAGTGAGCGGCTCTACTTGATGACATAATGGCAATCAAGTTGTGTCTCATTTCTTAGGGTCTTGTTTTCACCCCTTCTCCTGACCCTCTATTTTGAGGCCTTCAAAACAGAGGGTTGAGGAGAACAGAGAGACAAAGGGGCAGTCTGAACGGGGAGGGCTAAGGGGTTCAATTGGGATTTCACCTTAAACTTCAGGTCCTCAAAGATCTATTAATAAAAAAAAGGATATTTGAAATTTAAAACTTGTGCAGCATCATTTAGTTTGGCTTATACAGCCACCCTTTGAGCTGCACCTTTGTTGACATTATCCAGGGTGGATTGTGCTCTCACAGTATTTGGGGTTAATACTGATTCTGCAAAATCAAATTCAATACATGAATTGGCAAGGAGCACATCACAGTATTTTGCTGGATCTTTTTTTTTGAGCACAGGCCTATTATAGATATTAATGTGAAAGTACTAGCTCTTACTTGGCAGCCAGCTTCATGCCACAGTCCTCAGAGCAGTATTTGGAGTTCGCTCTCGCTGCCTCCACACAGTTTGGCCCCAGGCACTGCCGCTGCCCTGTGTTATCACGGAGGTCGCCCTTCTCGTTGGATCTGCTTTTGTCTTTGTGCTTCTGCTTCTGTTTGTGGCGCCGTGACTCCTTCTAAAGGGTTCAAATCAGAGTCAAGCATCGGTTGACGGGATCTTATCAAACAGTGTGACCAGCATTCACCACTTGGCGACACTTACTTTCTTGTCAAACTTCTTCTCTCGTCTCTTGACGTGTTTCACCTTCACAGCTTTCTTACGCACAACAGGACTGAAAGGGGGCTCGTCGTCATCGTCACTCCCCCATGCCTGGATTAGAAGAGACCATTTAAAAACATCTTCATTAGGACCGATATGGAAATGATTGCATGTTAAGTCTAATATGATGAAAACATGGGATGGTTTTGTGACAGTTTAAAGCTAATTTCCTATGGACAGCTGATTTTTTATGTAGTCATATACTTAAGTCCATGTGCACGGACATATTTTTTATTTATTCCCATTTCAGGGCCGAAGAGGTGTGGTTCTTTAAGTAACTTAAAAGAGGGGATGTATTGCAGTTTGGCGTCAGATGTCGTACCATGCTGTCGTTAATTCCTGCTGCCTTATACTGCTGGTAGAGCTCTGCCTCACTGTCGTAGTCCTCAGAGTACCGTCTTCGTCTGTGGTAAGAATTGTCTCTTCTTTCTTGCAAAGAGAGCTCCTCGTCCTTCACACGCAGCATTTTCTATACAAAACAACAAGCAGCAGATTGCATATTTTAGAAGGAGCCACATGGGACCACACATACATCAGAGATCAGGAGAAGCTAACAACTTCAAGGATTGAAAAAAAACATTTTTGTTTGTCCTCGTGGAGCAACTTTGTTTTGAGAACTGTTGTAATGCAAGAGTTGAACATCAGGGACACAACAGGGGAACACTCTACTACAGGACGGTGCCAAAATGTGTTGAATTTCTTTGCCTAAGGGCTGATATGGCAAAAACTATTGTTTATATTTTTGTGACTTATCTCTTAAACTTACCCTTGCTCGGACCTCACACTGTCTAAACCTGCACTTCTGTCTGATTTTGTTGGGGCCTCCAAATTTTTTCATGTCCTTGCAGAAGTCACACTGTGCACAATCCTCCGTCCTTCTGCAGGGTTCACACTCCCCACACATACGGACTGATCGCTTCACCTGAGAAAACCAAAAGAGAAACAGTCACAGTCAGACTGGCACAATCATTCATTTTATTCTTGGATTTCTTTAATGAGTCTTAAAGGGCCCATGTGTTGCCTTGACTCTGGTTCAGATATTGGCTTCAAAGACTGCTCAAGAATGATTAGCTGCTCTCTGGTAATATGTCAGTTCAATTCCGCTTGGTGCCATGCTGTCAAAGTTCGCAAAAAAGCAAAACCACCCTAAAGTAGGTGGTCGTGGCTCACTTCTGATCAAATCCAGGAGGACACAACAGCTTATAACAGAGTACTACTTAATAATAATGTATTGGATCCAGAGTAGGGCTGAATGATATGGACCAAATTTGATATCTCGATATTCTTGCCAGATATCTCGATATCTATACTGCACTATATGACTACTAGGGCTGCCACAAACAACTATTATTGCAATTAGTCGACTAGTCACATCATGCATGACCACACCAGCATGCAACTGGGGGCCAAAAAAAAAAAAAGTATTTTATTGTGAGTCCCATAGCTGTACATGCAGGGCGAGTGTGGGGGATATCTATATTGTTTATATTGTTATTTTTCCGATATTAATATCTTGAATGTTCATATTTTGATATAGATACGACAACGATAAATCTTTCAGCCCTAATCCAGAGACACTTTCTTTGCACATGATCATATCACTGAGAGTTTTTCTGCAGACACTTCTACAAGTGCTACAGTGTCATAATGCTGCGTTCCATTAACCTCTAAACTGGGTCATCTCTGAGTTCCAGTTACAAAGTTGGAAAAAACTTGCTGATCTACCAGGCTATTGTTAGCCGTTGTTAGCACACCCTGCGTTGTAGTTCACAAATACCACATGAGGAATGTAAGTATACTAAGTATACTATAGAAGCATTTCCATAAAAACAAGCTGAACAATACTGTGTATACGGCTCATTAAGTGCCATAACTACTAGTCAGAATTCCAATAAACAGAAGATTATAGGAGCTTAATAACTGTTTATACTGGGGCAGCCATCATTGACTGTCAACTCGGGGGTGGTGAGGATCCCCTGAGTTCCTTGTAGGAAATTTTGACCTTTGGATGTGCTCCAGTTGAAATTTCCCATTCAGAACTCCTGACTTCCCAGAACAACTGGAATGCACCATGTGTCTTCTACGGTCTACTGAAGACATCAGAGTTAAAAGTCCTCTTTGATCATGCAGAGTTTGCTGACAGCCATTCCCTACATGATTCCAGACTGCTCTTACTAGTTAAACTGTCTGTGGCATATTGTCAACGACTCTGCATTTGTTTTCATGTTTACGCTCTGCTCTGCTCTAAGCCGATGGATTCCAACTGCAGATGAACCATTGTACAGTGTAACACTGGTGAGTTGATTCAGGCTGTGGGAATAAGCTGTTTAGTGTAGATAATGGCATTGTACAGATCGGAGGAGGGAGAAGTCCTGGTGCTGCAGACATTTTGTCTTGTGCACAGACGTACTCTACCATGCAGAGGCATGTAAAACACACACCAGAGAGCATATGAAACTTGAAAATTGAGAATATGACTCTTTAATTCTTCATATATCAAAGCAAAGACTTAAAAGAAGACAAAAGTATGGTTTTATAGCACTTAGCGATTCAGAACAATCAGATATAAAAGACAGGGGAAATAAAGTCAAAAAGATGGCTGCATAGTATGAAAATAAAAGTGAAATTGTCTGCCATCAACACTGCTCTTTCTTTTACTTTACTGTGAACCATGTTTTTTGTGGTGACTTTAGTCAAATCCTCTTACTTTGGATCCCCGGCGCCTTTCACTCCTGTAGTCTGGAGTACTCGGTGTGCTGTAGGATTTTTCATTTCTGTCTGGCTCTGTTTCTTTATCCCGATTTTTCTTTGACCTATATTTTATCTCCAGCGACGGGTTGTTGTCTGGGGACGGAAAAATCACAACATGATGTATTTGGTCATGCATCTGATGGTAAGTTAAGTATGAATTCTTATCAGTGCCAATAATATAATAAGTACCTCTACATCTCATGCAGTACCATTCTCGGATTGCCTTTGCTGCTTTCTCGGTGATATTAATGCAGTGGCCATGAAACCACTCATTACAGTTATCACATCCACTGGCAGTCAGGGGAGCAGAAGGAAATTGAGTTAAACACTACAGAATGCAGTCACAGGGATACATAGACTGAAATAAGTGCACTATGTTGTTATGAACTTACATCATGAAGCAGTTGATGTCTGGTTTTCTGCAGATGCAGTAGAGCGGGGCATTCTCTCCCTCCATGCTGCTGGTTTCTGGCCCAGGTACATGATCGATGTCGGACATTTCGCTGTCCTATAAAGAATAATGTGTATCAACATTACCCCAAATAATGTCACATTTGAACAGAGTCCATATGTCGTTTACTCCATTCCAGTCCATTACTCATCACAAACACTTTTATAATAATGGTTACTGTTATAAAACATCATACATTATTCAGCTGTTCACAGACATGCTTGAAATGTGTTTAAAATGGATGATAAAGAGCAGCTTTATAAAAAGTGTTACCCACTGTTGGAATGAGCAGATACTTGCCCAATCAGTTGGTTATTAGTACTGGTAGATGTGACAATTCCTGTAGATACTTACAGTCAATAATTTGATTTTACACATTGGCCAGATGTGTAGATGTGCCACATGTTTTGGATCTAATATTTGGAAAATGTACAAATGTACCATGATTGCTTACCTCATCATCACAGACTATTCATTTATTCAAATCAATACTGTTATTTTCTTATGAGTAAAAAGTTGCTTTTCTTGCTTCATAACTGTTTTAATCACCAACAGACTGTCAACACAAAGGAACAGGTCTACTTTAGTAAAGTAGAAGCTTCGTGTCCTCGACAAAAATAAATATGAGTATCGCTGATACTGACTTCATAAATATTGACATGTTGGCAAAAATTACATGTTGTGCAATATGGAGCACTAAGAGCTGCCTCCTGTAAACACCCCCAAGACAAGGCCCAACTCCAGCCAGTGACAATCAGAGGGGAGGCCACTGAAGGGGTGCAGACGTATAACTGCTAAGTGTATAACTTGGCAACAAGCTGGGCTTGTCTGATCAAGTATGCCCTGTACTAGAAGTGGCAGTGCCAGCTCCTCTTCCTCTGGAGGCTTAGGTTTTTCGATGTGTGCAGTGAAATGCTTCATATGCTCCATAAGTCAGTGATTGGCAGTTTTCTGGTCGGTGCTGCAGTTTGCTGGGGTGGTAGCATGACTGATAGGAGGAGGCTGGACAGGCTGGGGAAGAAGTCTGTGCTTGACTCCGTCTCAGGACTGAGAGGTTTAATGAATCCTTAATTCCCATAGTCAGAAGGCTATACAACTACCTAATCCAAGACAATGGCTCATGACTCGGTTTATTAATTCAATTAAATAATCAATCTTTATTTGCATAGAAGCAGTTTAGTGTTATCACAATACACTTCCCAATAGAGCAGGGTGATGCAGTATTCTTCATTTTTAACTACTGCTACTGGATACCCAAATTTCCCCAAGGGGATGATTAAAGAGTATATCTATCCCTGTTCCTATCCCTTCTACATATCTAGGGTTACTTTTAAGGCCGCAACTTAAGTCGGACCAAAAGGTGGACATCTTTTGTTAGCCACTATTTTGTGCTTTACCGCGCTAGCGTTTGATGCTACCTAAGATCCAGTTAATAGCATAAATTCTGTCAAGGACTGTTTGGTTGTGTTGAAACACAGACAGATAATCCACCTGTGAGAGATGTAACGAGCTGGCTGACTTTAATAGCAGCTGCTGCGGTGATGAGACGTTTACTGCTGATATTAGTTATTAGTTTCAGCTAGCTCCTGTTAGCCCGTTAGCTTCCCTAAAAATTTGAGACAACACTGAGAGCTACTTAAAAAGAGAGGAACAACCAGGAAAACTCCGAGGTGTTTCGACAGGCTTCAACTCATCGATAAATTCCTGAAGTGACTTCTTCCTGAAATCGAGCTCGGAGGGTTTGGCATCAATATGGCCACAATGTAAATAACCGCCTGAGCTTAGTGGCCGGATGGGGTTTATAGTGCAAAAGCAAACCGTAAATTCTACTGAAATAATAGTTTATTGCGTACTTACCATTGTGAGGATCAGTAAGTATGTAGTAGTCCTGAGAATGGTACAAAAAAGATATACAAATACAACGGAAAGCTCGTAGCCTCAGAAGCTAGCTCCGGATCAGGCCTTGTGTTCAATATATCGTTAGACGGACATGACTTCGGGTAAACTCGGCAACACTCGGCAAAATCCGTTATAAACATCAGTCGTCATTGGTCAGTTTTCTCCTTCGCTGGTTCAACATCAACATCACAAAACAATGTCGCCACCTGCTGGATAAGCACCAATTCAGTTGGGGTAGTGGGTTGAAAAGTGGTATTCCTTTCATTGTTTAAACAAGGATAAGAAAATCTATGTTCATTTAAGAATGGATTCAAATTGGAATTTAGTCAGTTTACATTTTTTCTTTAAAAATTGGTTACACAATGAGTCCTAATTGACGACCAAGGTACGTTTTAGACCAAGGTACCTTTTAATCGTTTGTGTTTTTTCATTTAAATTAATCAATCAATATTTATTTCTAAAGCCCTTTACAGTAACCCAAAAAGGCCCCCAAAGTGCTTTATAGTAGTGTCAGAAAATAAATAAGAACACGATGGATAAAAACAACATAAAACAATGCTGTAAGAACAATAGGAAAGAAGGAGATACATAAGAATACAACGGGAGGTGTGACACAGCAGCAAGGTGCATAAAAGCCATTCAGAAAGATAAAACAAAATAAAACTGTCTGACATGAGCCTAAAACCTAGAAGCCTCAGTCAGGGTTAAAAGCCATTCTAAAAAAGTGAGTTTTTAGTTTAGATTTAAAAAGACCAAAGTCAGTCGTGGTGCGGATACTGGGGGCAGCTTGTTCCACAACGTAGGTGCAGCAACAGTAAAAGAACGGTCCCCCCACTGTTTGTATCTCGACCTTGGAACATCCAAAAGGAAATGGCCAGAAGAACGCAGGGCCCTCGTATGGCTGCGTAAATTTAAAATCTCTGATAAATATAGAGGAGCCAGGCTGTGAATGGCATTAAAAACAAACAACAAAAGTTAAAATCAATTCTAAAACAAACTGGAAGCCAGTGGAGAGACGACAGCACAGGGGTAATGTGCTCACGTCGTGGCGCGTCAGTTTTCTCGCTGCAGCATTTTGAACGAGCTGAAGGCGAGAGAGGGAAGACTGGCTGAGGCCAAAATAAAGGCCAAAATTAACTATGATTCACCCCGGTAGGCCTATATATCCTATCTGAGTCAGCACTGACCTGTATTGATGTTTTAATCAGTTTTGCGATCATCAAATACCCCTTGATGTACTAAGTAAATAGGCACATCTTGTCAAAAATAACTATAAAAAAACTAAAAATAAACTGTAAATATTGGACTGTACACTCATTGAGCGAGAATTTTTGCTGAATTGATGTCACTGTGCTGAAGTAAGTATCTGGTGTACCATGGATGTTAATCTTTCTTATTTCACAAAGGTCATCTCTGAAAGAAATACTAACATTGAATTTTACACTGTAGTTTTAATGTCATGCTCATGAATCGCAGTAGTTTCGGGTACATTTTTGTTATACAGTTTATTATTCACGAATAAAAAATGAACTCATAATGCCTACGATCTGTAAGTTACATACAGTAAGTGGGGGGCTTTCGTTGGCACGTGCAGCATCTATGCTCTGCCAGCAGAGGTCGTACTTCACCATCAACTTTCTAGGATGTTCAAAAAGTGCCTCCGTGTTTAGGTTGAAGGACTAAGCTGTTTTCTGCATTCACGTCAGTTGTGATCAAGCGTTTGTCACATAGAAGATCAGATGTTTATCTCTGTACTGTTTAATTGAAAATATTATGTTTGAGTCGATTGTTTTATTGCAGTATTGTTAGTTACAACAGGCTAGATTGTTAGCTATACATTCATTCACCTCGGCCAACTGGTTAATGTATAGGCTATGTCTTTATGTTTGGTTTACAGTTTTTACCACACGCATTTCAACTTAAATACATCATCAGATGAAAAGCCACTCTACCACTTAATAGTGAAACAAATCAGAGCAGGGTCAGGAGCGGGGCAAATGAGCGGGCCCTATAAACACAAATAAAAAAGCTCATGATAACATTTTTACAGCATCCACATGCCCGCAAAACAATAGTGGGGCTTACAAGCTTCGGCACCACGGAGAGCGACTTTTTGCACAAAACAGAAAAACTGGAAAACAGCTTGATTTCTTGTTTCTGCTTGTCTTTTATACCCAGGAAACAGACTGATAAAACGTACCTTGGTCAGACCAGTTACACATCACCATAGCTGTCATCTCAATTTATATAATTGACTCAGTTAAAGTTATTTCACCTATATCTCATAAAATAGTCTGCACAGTGGATCCATGAAATTATCTCTCTCTGTTTCATAAATTAAAAAAATAATGTTCAAATTCATCATTTTCATTTTGATTGTGCTGTAAAACTCTGCAACCTAAGAATGAAAATGCAGATAGGAAGATTTATTCCAGAGTAAATTATAAATCAATTATGCAACCATAACCTAGAACTGAAAAGCCTCGTTACTAATGCATTTTCATTTTCATATTTTTAATATCAAAATTAATTTTGCAAGCTGTTTTCTTTTTACGTCTCAATTATCCTTTTGGTATCCAAATACCTATTTTAGATAATATATAGGTAATTGGATGGGGATTTGGACTGACGCTCTTTTTGAAGTAACTTCCTTGGTTTTTTGTTCACAGATTTTTCCCTTACTAAGGTCACACAACCAGACAAGTGAAAGAGTCAAATGTGAGTTGTATCAAGGAATAGTTGAACATTTTGAAAGACAAATCAGTTTCAACATAGATTTTGGGACAAAAAGAATAGCAGTGTTCTTATTTTGTGCGTCAGACACCTGGAACCAAATACCAAACTCGATACATGGACTAGTAATCCTGACTTCCTTTTCCAAACCCCTTAGAGCATGGCTGTTGGAAAACCGGATCTGTGATCTAATTTTGTATGTTTGTCAAATGAGCTCTTATTTCTTCAGCAAGTTTGTACAGAAAACAAAGAAAGATTGAAATAACGTGAGATATAGGATGTGATTTTTATTTTTTAGCATGATTATCAAAATTACACAGACAGTGATGTTGTGAATTTTCTGACAGGTATTCTGAAGCCTATTTTCCCATAGCTGGGGCAGTGGTTGATGGTGCCAGGGCCTGTCCGTTTGCAGGACGCCCTGAACACTGCATCTCTGGGGACCACTGCTGCTCCGAGATCCCCTTCAGTTTAGCCTGGGACTGTGACAGACCCAGTTTCCGTGTGTGGCCACGAGGAGGCACTGCAGGGGTCTTGGTGGTGGAGAGGCTGTGGACTGACGGAGAAGATGTGAACCATCTCCTCCTTTGTTCACCCTGTTACAAGACAGAGCAGCAGCAGTGAGCGCAGTGACCAGCAGGAAGTACAAAACACTGAGGCAGCAGCACAAACCACCAGGTCACTACGGCACAGACCGCTGCACCAGACTCTCCACACACCCTGTGTGCATGCACACCCACACACTCCATTCACACCCCATTCACACACATTCACTCTCACATTCACACACATTCACTCTCACATTCACACACATTCACTCTCACATTCACTATCACATTCACACACGTTCACTCTCACATTCACTATCACATTCACACACATTCACTCACACATTCACACACATTCACTCTCAATCAGTCCCAACAGAGTGGAGCGAGGATGATGTGTTTTGAAGGCCAATGTGGACGTTAGCATAATGCTGGTTCTCCTAGCTAAAAGTCTATGGCATAATTTAATGTGTTTGGATCATTAGTGGTAATAAGTTCTGTAGCAAACAAGAAATTATGAAACTGCTCAGTTCTGTTCTTTGTGATAATCTTTTATGAACAAACTTAGTTTTTTAATCAGTGAGCAAAAAGCCATTGATAGTTACTATGGACTTATGGCAGTTTGACTGAGAAGCAGTTACAGTATTTCTAGTGCATAATGTCTTGTTGTGACCTCTTCATCAAATGGCGTGATCAGAATATTCTTAAAGGCTGTGGCAATCACGTATGAATAAATCATTAATAAAAAAATAACAGAAATGCTTTTCAACGCAAACAATGCTTAAAAAAATCTAAAGTAGAAATGATCAGATTTATTTTACTATTTCAGACTGAATTTTAAATGTAGTTAGCATGTGTCCATCATGACCCTTAATTGAGGTATTCATCTATTAAACTAGTTTTGGATCAAGGAACCAAGAAGTGCTAAATGCTAACTGATGTCCACATTTTAGCACTCAATCCTGCACCATTCTGTCCACTCAAACATTTAATCAACACTTAAACAATTTCAAACACACATTCACACACATTCACCCAATCATTTACACTAAATACACACACACATTCATGTACGAACACAGTATATATGTGTGTGTATGGTTTGTTTTGTTGCACATAAATACGCAGGATGGATCATGTCCTCATCAAGACAACACATTGCAGCACAACCAAACAAATCGCTCATCATCTTTTTGTAAGTTTCTTTTTTTTTAACATGGGGAAAAAACACAAGACAAAACAACACATTACCATAAATCATGGCACAACAAAACATGACACAGTCGGACAAAAAACGAGACAGAGCGGTATGTGACATTTTTTAAACACAACACAAAACAACATATAACATGTATTTTTTTGGTGTTTTTTTGTTGTTTTTTTGTACATAAAGACAAACACACATCAGAAGACATCACAAACCAAAGACAATGTCTGATAAACTGAAACATCAATTAGAAAAGAAGAGAAAGCAGTCATTTACCCCTTTCAGACTAGCAAAAAAATCTGTTTAAGCCCGGTAACAATCAGCTCCTGTCAGCAGTTTGAAAGAGTCTAATCAGCATTTCAGTCCAGGTCGACTAAGCCTGCAAGGGACAAGGTTTTTATCGCCTCTGATCCGCTTCGGTGGGAACATCACATCCGAGTCAACCTGCGTATTTACGTCATGACTTGACGTGGCGTGACGGCATAACATGGCGCCCATTCCCTCCGTCTGTACTTACGGGACTTTTGGCTCTCAGCAACAATTCCATCCGCCTTTGTATTCTGCCATTCAGCTCAACTGTTTGTGCCGATTAGACCCAGGTCTATTGGCAGAGGGGAATGAGTCACTTGCCAATTGTTAGCAGGTTAACCAGCATTGAAAAAACTTGCGTTGACCTGCTAAGTTAAGTGTGAAAGCGCTAATAGTGAGCCTCGAGCCACTGCATCTGTACAAGCGCCATCTTGAGAAAAATTTAAAATCATCAACATGAAATGCATCAAGAGCTTAAAGATAACGGCTGAACATTAAACCAATGGATCTTTGCACAGAAGTCTCTTTTCAGACTGATGTTAGTTGTGCGTTGTCCATTCTACGCTCATTTACAGATTACAGGGGTTAAAGGTTTGCGGGGCGCTTCCTTGGAGGGGCACCATCAGGCTCTTCAGCACGTCTCTTCTGAGACCTAGAACGCTGCTGGTTCCTCTCCAGGACCAAAACCTGTGCAGTCTGGACATGAGCAACTGTAGTGTTTAATGGCTCAGGATTTGAAGCCCCAGGCAGCAAAACAGAAGGAAGAGGGTTAGGAGGAGGAGGAGGAGGAGGAGGAGAAGAGGAGGAGCAGATGGGGATAAAGGAAGAGGAAGGCCAATCAGAGGTAAAGGGAGGAGGGTGAGGAGATCCAGGAGGGGATGGCTGCTTCAGAAGAGGGGTGAGGGAGTCAGAGGAGGAAGGAGGTGTCATTGAAGGAGTCTGGGATATAGAGGGAGGGGCAAAGAGGAAAGTCAGAGGTATGAGGGTCTGAAGAGGAGATAGAGGAGTCAAGGGCAGTGTCAGAAAAGTCGGGGGCAGTCTGGGGAGAATAAGAGGGACAGAACAAGCTTGAAGAAGCGACTGGAGAAGTCTGAGGAGGGGAGGAGGAGTCAAAGTCAAAGGAGGAGGTAAAGGAGGGGAGAAAAGAATCAGAGGTGCTTGGAGGAGCCTGGGGGGGTCGAGGAGGAGAGGTCTGGATCAGCGAAAAGGCTGGAAGAGACATCTGAGAGGAGGAAGAGTCGGAGTCAGTGAAAGAGTCTAAAGAGGAGATAGAGGAGCAGGAAGACTCTGATATGAAGGGAGAACCCTGGAGACCACAAGGAGACTGTGGTGGGCACGACCCAACAAAATCACAGGGAGTCCAAGAAGGATTCCCATTGTCCCCGTCCAAGTTAGAGCCAGAGAAGACGGCAGAGGAGTCAAAGTGAGACTCAGAGGTGTGGGGGGGAGTCTGAGGAGAATGAGGGGGGGAGGACTGGCTGAAGTCAAAGGGTGGAGGAGTCTGAGGAGATTGAGGGGGGAAGGACTGGCTGAAATCAAAGGGTGGAGGAGTCTGAGGAGATTGAGGGGGGGAGGACTGGCTGAAATCATAGGATGGAAAAGTTGGAGAAGGGGGGGGATAGTCACAGTCGGAGTCATAGCCAAAGACGTCAAAGAGGGAGTCTTGGTTGAGAGCAGTCTCAGAGGAGTAAGGAAGTGGGGGAGTGGGATAAGGGAGAAAAGGGTCCAATAAATGAGATTGAGCGGGGGAGGACTGGCTGAAATCAAAGGGTGGAGGAGCCTGAGGAGATTGAGGAGGGGAGGACTGGCTGAAATCAAAGGGTGGAGGAGCCTGAGGAGATTGAGGAGGGGAGGACTGGCTGAAGTCAAAGGGTGGAGGAGTCTGAGGAGATTGAGGGGGGGAGGACTGGCTGAAATCAAAGGGTGGAGGAGTCTGAGGAGATTGAGGGGGAGGACGGCTTAAATCATAGGATGGAAAAGTTGGAGAAGGGGGGGGATAGTCACAGTCGGAGTCATAGCCAAAGACGTCAAAGAGGGAGTCTTGGTTGAGAGCAGTCTCAGAGGAGTAAGGATGAAGTGGGGGAGTGGGATAAGGGAGAAAAGGGTACAATAAATGAGAAAAGTCCTCCATCTTTACCAATGAAGGACACTTACCTGGGCGGCCACAAGGACGGCTGTTTGGTCACCTGGACAGCTGTGTAGGCGCGGAGGTCTTTGTCCTCTAGAGCTGGAGAGCTGGATCTGAGATCTACAGACACAAACAAAACAAATGTGTCAGGATGTAGGGCTCAACAACTCAACACAACATCAGCACATTTATCAGACAGATTTTCATCAAGTCCTCACAACCCTGACGCCAGTTTCAACAAAGAGACACAAACACACATCTGTCATTATTTACAGTGGAGGGAAGAAACTCCGCTCACCTAGAGGACCTCATTCATTTTACTGTAACTGCACATTATTAAGTACACACTGTGTAAAAAAGAAACATTATTTCTAAAGTTTTTAAGAGTTCAGAAAGCTAATTCTACATTATTCGACCCAAATGCAGTTAATACTTGATGATTAAAGCAGCTATGAACAGAATAAGGCCAATCAGAGCTTTGTTTCTTACTGATCACTTCAAAATCGTCACCCAGTGAGTGCAAGATCATAAATGCACAATCACAGCAGAAGAGAGACACTTGCTCACCAAAAGCCCCTTTAGAAGAACTTTAACAAGAGCTACAAAGTGAAGTTTCTGTCTGAGTAGGAGATGTGCACCTCCAGATGGAACTTGTTGTTCAATAAAATCCTTCAGAGAGAAGTTTTAGTGGCAGGATTGTTTTCTTCCTCGTGATAAAGCACTAACAAGACCGTAATGTACCACTACGTGAAAAATATTTATTTAATTTAAAATACACCCAAGAGTTCAACAGAAGCAACTACCACCAAGTAAAATGACAAAAAACTCAATATCCAAATTATGACAGAAATAAGCAGAATTGGACCAAAAATAAACAAGATTATGTCATGAAAAATTCCTATTTGGACAAACGTTTGGTGTAGATTATTGTGTGGTAAAGAACAGTACACAAACTTGGATCTGAGCACAAAGCCTGCCACATGTTTTTTAAACAACTTTAATTCCCTCTATGTTGATAACATATTCCATTATACTGTGTTCTGAATGAAAACATATCTAAAAATCCTAAACAATGTATTGTCCAGGCCAACACTAAATAAAAAAGCCCTTTTCTGAGTTAGAAGTCCTTGTTAATGTGGTTTGCAAAGCATTCAGAAAGTCATACATCAAAAAGTTTCAACACAGTCAGACAACTGTGAAAGTTGACACCTTTTACGCTGAATTACACCATCCAAACATATTTCAATGACAGTAATTATCTTTAATAGTGGTTAAGTTGAGTCAAATGTAAGGGCTGTAGCCTTGCTAACATCTGCACCTTGAAGAAGACTGAGACATAGAAAACACTTAAAATCTGCATTACTTTATCAAAAGGCCAAAGAATATTAATCTTCATTAATATTTCTGATGCATATATCTGTGTTGCTCCTTTTGTGGACATGAATAACATCAAATCAAACCAATGAGTCTGTTTGGATGTTGTCATATATTGGACATTTAATTATAATGTCGGATTGACATCTTTGACTTCATGTTGTGGATGTTTAATTGTAATGTCAATAATGTTTAATCTGTCAAATTTTGGATGTTTAATTGTAACTTCAGATTGACATCTTATATGTCATGTTTTGGACCCCCAATTGTAATGTCAAATAGACAAATAAACTTAATAAAGTTAAAAAAAAATCTTGAAGAAAAGAGCCTAAAACATCCCCATATAGGGTGACATCAGGCAAATTGGGCCATCAGGTAAAATGGGCCATTTAAGCTTTAGATGTCCCAGCCCCTCTGATTTTAAGAGCCAATGACAGCAAATGGTTTAAAATGGTTGACACAACTGTACTTGCCAAGAAACAACAGATTTGTTTGGTCTGTAGTTGTTATTGTGGGAGGATCTAAGATTCAAATCCACACTGCACCAGAAAACTGCATGGTGAGTTGACTGGCAGAGGGATTTCTGATGAAAATGATAAGGATGATAACTAAATTTAAAAAACATGCATATATAAAATTTTTGATGCATAATATCTGTCTTGATGACACCTATTAGAAATAATGCTTAAAGTGTGGTATTTGGACATATTTTTTGGAATATTGATGCTTTTGTTAGTGGCCCATTTTAGCTTAACCTATTCAGTTAAGTTGGGCCCCCGGTTTCAGCTAAAATGGGCCACCCTTTTTATCAGCAACAAACGCACACATGCACATGTTTGGAGGGAATGGGGCCTGTATGTGGCCTGATGAGCAAATCAGTTGGTGTTCATTTATTCATTCATCATTTACTATGTAATTAATTGTCCTGATAATATGAAATTGTTCTAACAAAGTATGTTGCCATATTGACAGTTGTTTTACAATAAAAATTAATGACTATCCCTTTGCAGCCGGACTGGCTCAACTTACCTGAGTGTCCCATTTTACCTGATCGGCTGGCCCATTTTACCTGAACTCAGCTTGTGTAAAAAAGTTGGCACAGCTGACCTATCAAGACCTGTAGGGCCTATAAAAATATATTTACTGCACAATTCCAACACAATATGTAAAGAAAACAACCATTATTAGCCATAAAACCACATTTTAATAGAATATGTTGTATTTTGTAAGTGCCTGAAGCTATTTACCAAAAAGTGGCCCAATTTAGCTGATATCACCCTATCATTGCTTAAAACAGCTTAGCTAGTTTTTGTCTTGTGTCTCAAACATGTTTGTTATTCCAACATTTCGATGTTATTCCTCTTTAACTGTAAATACTCCTCAATATTCTGCTAAATGTGACGAATAAACTCTAAAAGACTCATTTCAGGACGTTTTACTGAGTTCGGCTGTTTTCACCAAACTGTGTTTCTGACCTGATGAAACTCGTGATGTTTAATGAAGTCTAAACTCTTACATTTCTCGAGTAAAGATCAAGTTTGTCCTTTTTCGGCTGCTGTTCGGTCGATAAATCCTCGCTGAAAGAAACTTTGTCACGGAAATCTCTCTGAAGATGTTCACAGTCGTCGTCAATCTCTGCGGAGTGCGGACTCACTTTGTGAAGGTTTGGGCTTTAATATTTTTCAAACGATATGATGTTGTTATGGCGACCGAACCCTGACGTCACTCACTGTCAAAAGCGCCACTCTACAGTCACATTGCATAAAAGTCTGTATAGAAAGTGTTTATTTTGTTCACATTAGTTTGACTTAGCAGTTTCTTCACTATGTTTTGTATCTTTCTCAAAAACAACAGCAAACATGTTTGTATAATTCATGGATCACAATTTCCAAACCTATTTCAACAACTCAGAAAGACTTTAAAAATCGCATCATTTCTGCTCCATTATAAAAATATATTCATTTTAGGAAATAAAACCTGTGACACATCATCATTGTGCCATCTCTAGCCTATATTAATGACAGTCAAAGATGTTTCGTCGAGAACACATCTAAAGTGTATACACTGCATCCTAAAAAATATTTGTTCATTTTTTTAATTTAAAGAATATTAAAGAAATTGTTAATATCATTCATTGTTTTCACTTTGATTGTGCTACTTCATGTCCAACCTCATAGTAAAATTAAAATCCTCATTGGATGATTTATTCTAAAGCAAATTATGACTCAAATTATGCATCCATAATCTAGAAATTAAAAAAAAAAGCCCAAGACTGCGGACGGGAAGACAGAGGACGGGAAGGAGCATTAGCCAGCTTGTAGCCATATTTTATTTATATTATTTATAGTCTGGTTTATCTTGATCTCTTTTGTGAACTTTTGTTTATCTGTTATACTGAACTGTTACTGATCCTAATTTCCCTGAGGGAGTTTTCCAAAGGGCTTAATAAAGTCCTATGAAATATAATCAAAACAAACATTTAAGACCACTGGTAGACAATACTAAAGTAGATTTGAATTTCAGCTAATTTTAAGCTAACTAGAAACTCAAGAGCAGAACACAGACTTGCTATGTTCAAATAATCTTTATTTACAAAAATTAAGACAGTCTGAAGAAATAATTGGTTTAGAGTAAAGGGGTTCAGTAGGACAGGTGAGTTTCCAGTGGAGAGGCAGACTAGCTGACGAGTCTCTGATACAGAGATGAGAGTTGATCTTGGTCCAGAGATCTTGAGATATATTTGGATGCAGGAATGGCAGGAGCAGAGCCAAGTGTAACTAAAGGCAGAGTGGAAAAGGTATAAGTCAACAATCAAAAGTGCTTCATAGAGGAATGGCACACACTCAGTCTAGTTAAAGCTATTCACTTGGACTGGGGTAAAATTTAACCAGGGGATCTATACTTTTACTTAAGTATGTAGGCGGTGCACTTTGTCCACCACTGTTTAAAACATGTCGATGTTAAATAGATTCTTTGAGTTGTACAATATGTTCAGGTTGCTTTGCGTGTCTTGCTGTCATAGAGATAGAGATATCAAATACAATACACAAATTACCAAACAGGACAACACTTGGGGGAAGAAACTCAGTTTGAAATATTCATGATTAAAAACCATAAGATTGTTTAAAAAAAGATCAATACCCAAGGCTCCATTCGAAAGTGCAAAAGAGAAAAAGAAATATTAGCTAATATAAACACTTTAAATACAAAGACTTAACTTCATTACCAAAGTCAGGTAAAACATATAGGGGATTTAAAGGTCCAATGTCCTGGTGTGTTTCACTGTTTATGTCTTGGGTGTCTGTTAAGCAAGGATTGATATAAGCTGAATAAAAAAACATTTAATCACTGCAAAAAACTGATGTAGCTCCTTTTTTGCTAAACAATGTCTGATGGGAGGGGGGAAGAGGGGTTACAAGCCATGGAGCGGACTTTCAAACAGTCGTGGTGTTATAGACAGGGAGAAAACAAACATGTAGGTGGACTCTGTATAGCTATTAACCTCCAGTCTGTTTTAATAATGTCAAAGCAAAGATAATTGATTCTGCAGGACATGAGACCATCAAAGAAAATATGTCTGTGAAAAAAATGCAACAGCTTATTTAGTTCAATGATAGCAGCAGGGATACTCTGTTTTTGTACTGTCTGGTTCTCTGTAATATCCATCCATTATCCATACTGCTTATCCCTTCCGTAATTGTGGGAGTCTGGAGCCTATCCCAGCTAACATTGGGAAAGAGGCGGGTTACAGTTACCCGCAGTCAATGGGCCAAATCGAGAGACATGACATGACATTTATGCTTACACTCACATCTGTGGGCAGTTTAGGGTCGCCATGTAACCGTACAAGCTTGACTCTTGATCCGTGGGAGGAAACCTCAGTGCCTGGAGAACACCCATGCAGGCACAGGGAGACCATGCAAACTGTTCACAAAAAATCATTGTTGACACACAAAGTTGAACCAGCAACCATGCACAAGATAGTTTATTCCAAAATATCTGTAGGATTCATCCAGGAGAATGAAAAGGGGAAATTCAGAGCCCTCCTGTTTGTCTCAGGTAAATAATCTTGATGAGTCATCTGTTGTATTGACTATGCTCCATAGAAACATCTTTTAACACATACAATGATTTTTGTAAAAGATCACCTTAAAGGGGACAATGGACGCCTTATCAACAGACCCAATTGACAACGAGGACGGGACTGATGACAAACCAAAGCTTCAGGACTCTATGGTTTTACCCAGCGACTCCATCACAAGCCAGACAGGTATGTCCCAAAGATCAAACCTTAATGCGAGTAATGATTATATATATATATGTATATATATATATATATATATATATATATACATATATATATATATATATATATATATATATATATATATATATATATATATATATGTATATATATATATATATATATATATATATATATATATATATTTCAGAATTGGTTAATTGTCTTTTTTGTTTTTAGAACCTCTGACACAAGCCACAAGTTTATCAGAGCTGACTTGAACTGATGACACTCAAGTGTCTCCAACTGAAACCTTAATGAATGTTTTCCCAATGAGCACACAAGGTAATGGAAGAAACTACATTTTATCAGCCTTTCTATCAAGAAACTGTGCTTTTGTTAACACTGTAATGCATCATGTCCAAGGTGAAGTGCCTGAACCAGTATCCACCAGTGGTCCATGCTCTGTGGAGACAGACCGGCCAAAGCCTCAGTGTGCTCTACAGCCCCCTGTTGTAGAGGTCTGCAGCATCTATGAAGACAAACAACAGTTCAGCTCCATCAACCAGGGACAGGACAGCCTCAAAACCATATACGTCCATACAGAGCCAGATACTGAAGGTAGGGACAAAGCATTTTTAGGCTGCATTCACACTTCAAGCCAGGAGTCAGCGGTCAATTCATGAGCTATAACTACTCTGTCCAGATCTGCTACTGTGAGGACAGAACTTACATGGAAACTGGGCGGCTCTATGCTGCAGATGGGGCTCTTTACAATCAATTAATTTTAGCATAAAACAAACCAAAAGAGCAGCATTGGGATTAGTGTACACAGAGGTGAACGCACTATAATTCTTTACTTTTCTGCTAACAAGCACGTT
The DNA here is from genome assembly GCA_036419115.1 of Scarus forsteni. Classification (NCBI taxonomy): domain Eukaryota; kingdom Metazoa; phylum Chordata; class Actinopteri; order Labriformes; family Labridae; genus Scarus; species Scarus forsteni. The sequence goes on from JAZDUH010000158.1 coordinate 48,456, forward strand.
TGTTTGGTTTTGATTAAACTGAGCCAAGGCCAGTGGCATAAGGGTGTTCAGTACAGTGTGCAGTTGCCTGTTTTTTGTTGTTTCTGAATCCTTTTGACTCAGATCTTATGTTTCAAAGTCAGTGTGAACACCACAAGTAAAGTTGAAGAGTGACAAAAAGTTATTCCTTCAAAATATTTTTTGTGAAATATAGTTTACAATGATAAAAGTTACACAGCAATCATTTTACCCAGAGAGTAACAAAAGCAAAATATATTTAAAATGAAGCAGACTGGTTTCTTTTACACTGTATTTTACTGAGATCATTAGGATTAACTTCAACTATACTCCCTTTAATGCTGAATTCCATCAGAGCTACTTAAAAAATGAAGTAATAAAGTTAGAAAGACCCTTAATAATGATTAAAAAAAATCATCTGATTTTTTAAGTTAATTTAAAGTTTCACCGTGCACCAGCAGTCTAATGTTAATTCACAGTCTGAATGTAACTTTTGTCAGTTCTGGGAGAACCAAAATGCCCTGATGGAACATTACGTGGAACAAAGGATTGGTCATAAAAGGTCAAATACGGACAATAAAGGACAGTCAAGAATTATGTCACACTTCTGTAAATGGAATAAAAATTTATAATTATCTGATGATATATGGAAAAGAGGAGACTAAATATTGAGAAAATGGGGACAGGACTAGATAAGCTCTGCTTCTCCCGTCTTCCCTTTCAGACATGTACAATGTGATCAACTATTGACAATGTGTGATGTCGTATAAGTGTGCTGACGTGACCGAAATAAATAAATGAATTCAATTCAATTCAATTCAAAATGCATTTTAAAAGACTTTTTAGTAATAAAATGATAGCTGCTTAGTATAACTCAAAAATAAGACAAACCATAGTTTGATCAAAGTGCATTTTCTTTTTTTTTCAAAGACTGCTCATTCTTTCACTAATTTGAGATAGAAAAACAAAAAGAAATTTGAGACGTAAACTTTAAAAATTATTCCCCAGCAAAAAGTTACCAGAATTCTATTTTAAATTTAAGATTTAGAAATTGAAAGGCATCAGCCTAAGATTAGATTATATTTCATAGAACTTTATTAAGCCCTTTGGAAAACTCCCTCAGGGAAATTAGTATCAGTAACAGTTCAGTATAACAGATAAACAAAAGTTCACAAAAGAGATCAAGATAAACCAGACTATAAATAATATAAATAAAATATGGCTACAAGCTGGCTAATGCTCCTTCCCGTCCTCTGTCTTCCCGTCCACAGTCTTGGGCTTTTTTTTTTTTTAATTCTACATTATGGATGCATAATTTGACTCATAATTTGCTTTAGAATAAATCATCCAATGTGGAAATTTTTTTTCTATTTACGTTGGACACTATGTAGCACAATCAAAGTGAAAACAATGACTAATTTAATCAATTTCTTCATATTCTTTAAATAAACAATATACAAATATTTTTAGGATGCAGTGTAAACACTTTAGATGTGTTATGGACAAAACATCTTTGACTGTCATTAATATAGAGATGGCACAATGATGATGTGTAACAGGTTTTATTTCCTTTGTTTTCCTAATGAATATATTTTTGTAATGGAGCAGAAATGATGCGATTTTTAAAGTCTTTCTGAGGTGTTGAAATAGGTTTGGAAATTGTGATCCATGAATTATACAAACATGTTTGCTGTTGTTTTTGAGAAAGATACAAAACATAGTGAAGAAACTGCTAAGTCAAACTAATGTGAACAAAATAAACACTTTCTATACAGACTTTTATGCAATGTGACTGTAGAGTGGCGCTTTTGATACGTGATGACTTAAAAAAAAACAACGTTAGACAGTGAGTGACGTCAGGGTTCGGTCGCCATAACAACATCATATCGTTTAAAAAATATTAAAGCCCAAACCTTCACAAAGTGAGTCCGCACTCCGCAGAGATTGACGACGACTGTGAACATCTTCAGAGAGATTTCAGTGACAAAGTTTCTTTCAGCGAGGATTTATCGACCGAACAGCAGCCGAAAAAGGACAAACTTGATCTTTACTCGAGAAATGTAAGAGTTTAGACTTCATTAAACATCACGAGTTTCATCAGGTCAGAAACACCGTTTGGTGAAAACAGCCGAACTCAGTAAAACGTCCTGAAATGAGTCTTTTAGAGTTTATTCGTCACATTTAGCAGAATATTGAGGAGTATTTACAGTTAAAGAGGAATAACATCGAAATGTTGGAATAACAAACATGTTTGAGACACAAGACAAAAACTAGCTAAGCTGTTTTAAGCAAAGATATATGGAGATGTTTTAGGCTCTTTTCTTCAAGATTGTTTTTAAACTTTCTTAATTTTACACACAGAACTCTTAAAGGCAAAACATGTTTATTTATTGAGCACAACTCGTACACCAGGTTATTCAAAGTGCTTTACAGAACAAGAAAAATGAATTAAAATCACAATGCAGAATTAAAACAATAAAACACATTATAAATGAAAATATCTATATGACGTTGAATTTAATGTCCAAAACATGAAGTGAAAGAGGTCAATCCGAGTTACAATTAAACTTCCAAAATGGGACAGAAAAACACGTCTATTTGACATTACAATTGGGCGTCCAAATAAGATGTCAATCTGAAGTTACAATTAAATGTACAAAATTTGACAGATTAAACATTTATTGACATTACAATTAAACATCCAAAACATAAAGTCAAAGATGTCAATCCGACGTTACAATTAAAATGTCCAAAATATGACAACATCCAAACAGACTCAATGGTTTGATTCAATGATATTCATGGCAAAAGGAACAACACAGATATAAGCATCAGAAATATTAATGAAGATTAATATTCTTAAGCCTTTTGCAGATTTTAAGTGTTTTCTCTGTCTCAGTCTTCTTAAAGGTGCAGATGTTAGCAAGGCTACAGCCCTTACATTTGACTCAACTTAACCACTATTAAAGATAATTACTGTCATTGAAATATGTTTGGATGGTGTAATTCAGCGTAAAAGGTGTTAACTTTCACATTTGTGTTGAAACTTTTTGTTGTATTATTTTCTGAATGCATTGCAAACCACCTTAACACAGACTTCTAACTCAGAAAAGGGCTTTTTTATTTAGTGCTGGCCTGGACAATACATTGTTTAGGATTTTTAGATATTTTTTCAATCAGACTACAGTATAATGAAATGTTGTTATCAACATAGAGGAATTAAAGTTGTTTGAAAAACATGTGGCAGACTTTGTGCTCAGATCCAAGTTTGTTTACTGTTATATCTAATTGCTGTAATATTCTTCTTTACCACACAATAATCTACACCAAACGTTTGTCCAAATAGGAATTTTTCATGACATAATCTTGTTTATTTTAGGTCCAATTCTGTTTATCTTTGTCATAATTTGGATATTGAGTTTTTTGTCATTTTACTTGGTTGTAGTTGCTTCTGTTAAACTCTTGGGTTTATTTTAAATAAATTAAAAAACACAAATATTTTTCACTTGAGCTGTTTTAAGCAAAGATACATGGGGATGATTTAGACTCTTCTTCAAGATTGTATTTAAAACTTTATTATTTTTACACATACAACTTTAAAGGCAAGGCAAGTTTTTTGACAGAGCACAACTCTTACACAAGGTAATTCAAAGTGCTTTACAGAGCAAGAAAAATGCATTAAAATGACAAGGGAGTATAAAAACAAAATAGTCATTATAAAAAGACATCTACTCAAAATTAGAATTGAACATCCAAAACATGAAGTAAAACGTCAATTAAATTCAACAATTAAATTCCAAACATGACAGAAAGACTTGAATCTAACATGACAATTAAACATCCAAAACATGAAGTAAAAGATGTCAATCAAACATTTCTATTAAACATCCAAAACATAACAAAAAGACATCTCCGATGTTACTATTAAATGTCGACAACATGAAGTAAAAAGACGCCAGTCCAGTTAACGCCCAAAAACTTGTCAGGAAAAGGCGGTATTTGACTTTACAATTGAATGTCCAAAACATGAAGTAAAACATGTCAATCCGAAGTAACAATTACATGTCAAAAACATGACATAAAAAAATGTGACTGTTAAACATCCAAGACATGAAGTAAAGGATGTCAGTCTGAAGTTAAAGTTAAATGTTCAAAACATGACAAACAAAGACATTACAATTTACTGTCAAAAACATGAAGTAATAGGTCAATCCGAATAATCCAACTTTACAGTTAAACGTCCAAAATATGACAGTAAAGACGTCTTTCAGATGTTACAATTAGATCTCAAAAGCATCAAGTAAAAGATGTATTCAATGTCAATCTGACGTCATCCAACGCCCATCCATATGTTCAAATTAAATGTCCAAAATATGACAATAAAAGACATCTATCTGATGTTACAATTAATTGTGGAAAACATGAAGTAAAAGACGTCAATCAGATTAATCCAACATTACAATGAAACATCCAGAATAACAGAAAAAGACATCTATTTGACATAACAATGGAACGACCAGTGCATGAAGTAAAAGGTCAATCCGAATAATCTGATGTTACAATAAAAACGTCAAAAATAAGACAAAATCCTAGAAGCTCATTGGTTTACTTTCATGTTACTTAGGTCCACAAAAGGAGCAACACTTAGTGGTACATATTGGTCTGGTTAGTGCTTTATCACGAGGAGGAAAAAAATCCTACCACTAAAACTTCTCTCTGAAGGATTTTATTGAACAACAAGTTCTATCTGGAGGTGCACATCTCCTACTCAGACAGAAACTTCACTTTGTAGCTCTTGTTAAAGTTCTTCTAAAGGGGCTTTTGGTGAGCAAATTTCTCTCTTCTGCTCTGATTGTGCATTTATGATCTTGCACTCACTGGGTGACGATTTTTGAAGTGATCAGTAAGAAACAAAGCTCTGATTGGCCTTATTCTGTTCATAGCTGCTTTAATCATCAAGTATTAACTGCATTTGGGTCGAATAATGTAGAATTAGCTTTCTGAACTCTTAAAAACTTTAGAAATAATGTTTCTTTTTTTACACAGTGTGTACTTAATAATGTGCAGTTACAGTAAAATGAATGAGGTCCTCTTGGTGAGCGGAGTTTCCTCCCTCCATTGTAAATAATGACAGATGTGTGTTTGTGTCTCTTTGTTGAAACTGTGCGTCAGGGTTGTGAGGACTTGATGAAAATCTGTCTGATAAATGTGCTGATGTTGTGTTGAGTTGTTGAGCCCTACATCCTGACACATTTGTTTTGTTTGTGTCTGTAGATCCCAGATCCAGCTCTCCAGCTCCAGAGGACAAAGACCTCCGTGCCTACACAGCTGTCCAGGTGACCAAACAGCCGTCCTTGTGGCCGCCAAGGTAAGTATCCTTCATTGGTAAAGATGGAGGACTTTTCTCATTTATTGGACCCTTTTCTCCCTTATCCCACTCCCCCACTTCATCCTTACTCCTCTGAGACTGCTCTCAACCAAGACTCCCTCTTTGACGTCTTTGGCTATGACTCGACTGTGACTATCCCCCTTCTCCAACTTTTCCATCCTATGATTTAAGCCAGTCCTCCCCCTCAATCTCCTCAGACTCCCCCTTGATTTCAGCCAGTCCTCCTCATTCTCCTCAGACTCTCCCTTTGATTTCAGCCAGTCCCCCTCAATCTCATTTATTGGACCCTTTTCTCCCTTATCCCACTCCCCCACTTCCTTACTCCTCTGTGACTGCTCTCAACCAAGACTCCCTCTCTGACGTCTTTGGTTATGACTCCGGCTGTGACTATCCCCCCTTCTCCAACTTTTCCATCCTATGATTTGCAGCCAGTCCTCCCCCCTCAATCTCCTGAGACTCCTCCCCCCCTTTGATTTCAGCCAGTCCTTCCCCCTCAATCTCCTCAGACTCCTCCACCCTTTGACTTCAGCCAGTCCTCCCCCTCATTCTCCTCAGACTCCCCCACACCTCTGAGTCTCACTTTGACTCCTCTGCCGTCTTCTCTGGCTCTAACTTGACGGGACAATGGGAATCCTTCTTGGACTCCCTGTGATTTTGTTGGGTTGTGCCCACCACAGTCTCCTTGTGGTCTCCAGGGTTCTCCTTCACATCAGAGTCTTCCTGCTCCTCTATCTCCTCTTTAGACTCTTTCACTGACTCGACTCTTCCTCCTCTCAGATGTCTCTTCCAGCCTTTTCGCTCATCCAGTCCTCTCCTCCTCGTCCCCCCCAGGCTCCTCCAAGCTCCCCTTTTTCTTTTCTCCCCTCCTTTACCTCCCCCTTTTCCTTTGACTCCTCCCCTGCTCATACTTCTCCAGTCGCTTCTTCAAGCTTGTTCTGTCCCTCTTATTCTCGCGAGACTGCGCCCGACCTTTCTGCGACTGTTCTTGTCCCCTCTATCTCCTCTTCAGACGCTGATACCTCTGGCTTTCCTGTTTGCCCCTCCCTCTATATCCCAGACTCCTTCTCTGACACCTCCTCCCCTCCTCTGACTCCCTCACCCCCTCTTCTGAAGCAGCCATCCCCTCCTGGATCTCCTCACCCTCCTCCCTTTACCTCTGATTGGCCTTCCTCTTCCTTTATCCCCATCTGCTCCTCCTCTTCTCCTCCTCCTCCTCCTAACCCTCTTCCTTCTGTTTTGCTGCCTGGGGCTTCAAATCCTGAGCCATTAAACACTACAGTTGCTCATGTCCAGACTGCACAGGTTTTGGTCCTGGAGAGGAACCAGCAGCGTTCTAGGTCTCAGAAGAGACGCTGAAGAGCCTGATGGTGCCCCTCCAAGGAAGCGCCCCGCAAACCTTTAACCCCTGTAATCTGTAAATGAGCGTAGAATGGACAACGCACAACTAACATCAGTCTGAAAAGAGACTTCTGTGCAAAGATCCATTGGTTTAATGTTCAGCCGTTATCTTTGAGCTCTTGATGCATTTCATGTTGATGATTTTAAATTTTCTCAAAATGGCCGCTTGTACAGATGCAGCGGCTTGAGGCTCACTATTAGCGCTTTCACACTTAACTTAGCAGGTCAACGCAAGTTTTTTCAATGCTGGTTAACCTGCTAACAATTGGCAAGTGACTCATTCCCCTCTGCCAATAGACCTGGGTCTAATCAGCACAAACAGTTGAGCGCTGAATGGCAGAATACAAAGGCGGATGGAATTGTTGCTGAGAGCCAAAAGTCCCGTAAGTACAGATGGAGGGAATGGGCGCCATGTTATGCCGTCAGCACGTCACGCCGAAGTCATGACTTAAATTAGCAGGTTGACTCGGATGTGATGTTCCCACTGAAGCGGATCAGAGGCGATAAAAACCTTGTCCCTTGCAGGCTTAGTCAACCTGGACTGAAATGCTGATTAGACTCTTTCAAACTGCTGACAGGAGCTGATTGTTACCGGGCTTAAACAGATTTTTTTGCTAGTATGGAAGGGGTACATGACTGCTTTCTCTTCTTTTCTAATTGATGTTTCAGTTTATCAGACATTATCTTTGGTTTGTGATGTCTTCTGATGTGTGTTTGTCTTTATGTACAAAAAAAACACCAAAAAAACACAAAAAAAATACGTTATATGTTGTTTTGTGAAGTGATGTGCTGTCTTTATGTCCAAAAAACCCCAAAAAAACACCAAAAAAATACATGTTATATGTTGTTTTGTGTTGTGTTTAAAAAATGTCACATACCGCTCTGTCTCGTTTTTTGTCCGACTGTGTCATGTTTTGTTGTGCCATGATTTATGGTAATGTGTTGTTTTGTCTTGTGTTTTTGCCCCATGCTGAAAAAACAGAAACATACAAAAGGATGCGATTTGTTTGGTTGTGCTGCAATGTGTTGTCTTGATGAGGACATGATCCGTCCCATGTATTTATGTGCAACAAAATAAACCATACACACACATATATACTGTGTTAGTACATGAATGTGTGTGTATTTAGTGTAAATGATTGGGTGAATGTGTGTGAATGCGTGTTTGAAATTTTTTAAGTGCTGATTAAATGTTTGAGTGAACAGAATGGTGCAGGATTGAGTGCTAAAATGTGGACATCAGTTAGCATTTAGCACTTCCTGGTTCCTTGATCCAAAACTAGTTTAATAGATGAATACCTCAATTAAGGGTCATGATGGACACATGCTAACTACATTTAAAATTCAGTCTGAAATAGTAAAATAAATCTGATCGTTTCTGTTTTTGATTTTTTTAAGCATTGTTTGCGTTGAAAAGCATTTCTGTTCTTTTTTTAATAATGATTTATTCATACGTGATTGCCACAGCCTTTAAGAATATTCTGATCACGCCATTTGATGAAGAGGTCACAACAAGACATTATGCACTAGAAATACTGTAACTGCTTCTCAGTCGAACTGCCATAAGTCCATAGTAACTATTAATGGCTTTTTACTCACTGATTAAAAAACTAAGTTTGTTCATAAAAGATTATCACAAAGAACAGAACTGAGCAGTTTCATAATTTCTTGTTTGCTACAGAGCTAATTACCACTAATGATCCAAACACAGTAAATTATGCCATAGACTTTTAGCTAGGAGAACCAGCATTATGCTAACGTCCACATTGGCCTTCAAAACACATCATCCTCGCTCCACTCTGTTGGGACTGATTGAGAGTGAATGTGAGAGTGAATGTGTGTGAATGTGAGAGTGAATGTGTGTGAATGTGAATGTGAGAGTGAACGTGTGTCAATGTGAGAGTGAATGTGTGTGAATGTGAGAGTGAATGTGTTTGAATGTGATAGTGAATGTGTGTGAATGTGTGCGAATGTCATAGTAAATGTGTGTGTGAATGTGTGTGAATGTGATAGTGAATGTGTGTGAGTGTGAGAGTGAATGTGAGAGTGAATGTGTGTGAATGTGAGAGTGAATGTGTGTGAATGTGTGTGAATGGGGTGTGAATGGAGTGTGTGGGTGTGCATGCACACAGGGTGTGTGGAGAGTCTGGTGCAGCGGTCTGTGCCGTAGTGACCTGGTGGTTTGTGCTGCTGCCTCAGTGTTTTGTACTTCCTGCTGGTCACTGCGCTCACTGCTGCTGCTCTGTCTTGTAACAGGGTGAACAAAGGAGGAGATGGTTCACATCTTCTCCGTCAGTCCACAGCCTCTCCACCACCAAGACCCCTGCAGTGCCTCCTCGTGGCCACACACGGAAACTGGGTCTGTCACAGTCCCAGGCTAAACTGAAGGGGATCTCGGAGCAGCAGTGGTCCCCAGAGATGCAGTGTTCAGGGCGTCCTGCAAACGGACAGGCCCTGGCACCATCAACCACTGCCCCAGCTATGGGAAAATAGGCTTCAGAATACCTGTCAGAAAATTCACAACATCACTGTCTGTGTAATTTTGATAATCATGCTAAAAAATAAAAATCACATCCTATATCTCACATTATTTCAATCTTTCTTTGTTTTCTGTACAAACTTGCTGAAGAAATAAGAGCTCATTTGACAAACATACAAAATTAGATCACAGATCCGGTTTTCCAACAGCCATGCTCTAAGGGGTTTGGAAAAGGAAGTCAGGATTAATAGTCCATGTATTGAGTTTGGTATTTGGTTCCAGGTGTCTGACGCACAAAATAAGAACACTGCTATTCTTTTTGTCCCAAAATCTATGTTGAAACTGATTTGTCTTTCAAAATGTTCAACTATTCCTTGATACAACTCACATTTGACTCTTTCACTTGTCTGGTTGTGTGACCTTAGTAAGGGAAAAATCTGTGAACAAAAAACCAAGGAAGTTACTTCAAAAAGAGCGTCAGTCCAAAATCCCCATCCAATTACCTATATATTATCTAAAAATAGGTAATTGGATACCAAAAGGATAATTGAGATGTAAAAAAAAAACAGCTTGCTAAATTAATTTTGATATTAAAAATATGGGTAACACTTTACTTTGGAGGTCCACAAATTTCATCGCAATTAGGTAATAATTAGACAAAGTTATTTCTTATTTCTTTGAAATTACCCTCGAAATTTCATGAGAATTTGGTGAAAATTAGCACATAACTTCTTTAAAATCAGCACATAACTTCCTTGAAGTAATGTCCAAATTTATTTTTGCAAGTCAATTGGTAGGTTAGGTGTTTTTTCCAGTTTCTTTCAAATTTACTCCAAATTGCAAGGGAAAAAGGTGACGATTAGCAAATAATTTATTTAAAATTAAATTACAACCCACCACAAAATGTTTTTAAAAATATCCCAACGTTTCTACTAGAAGCTGGTGATAAATAGCTGCTTAGTTCTGGTATACAGATGTTAGGTTCATTGTTTCCTGAAAGTTACCTTTAAAATGTTAAGTGAATAATTCAATTTCCCAATAAGCAGCTGATAGTTAGCTCTGTGTTATTTAATTTCACCAAGTTCTTTAGTACCAAGTTTGTTGATATGCAGAATAGAGATCACATGCAAAATGATATACCTTTATGATTAGGGCTATAACGTTTTACATGATACAATTAAAGGCGTTAGATGTGATATTCACCAAGAGTGGGGTTGTAAACTGGCCTTACCTGATTGTGATAGACACCGTGAGTACAGGTGCATGGCAAACGTGATCTGGCCAGACACAGTTGACGGCCTTGTTGTCAAATGACAGACAGATACACTGACCACATGTGCAAATTCTACATAGTTGACAAGTATTAATTTAACTATATCTGACAACTAACTTCCATTGATCAGGCCAGTTAAATTGTCTAATAATTTCTGCAGAGCTGACATAAAGTGAGTTGTTGTGCCTTTATTTCCAACTTCTTTCTTCCTCATTTTTACACAATTTCTGCAGAGCAGACCTGTAAAGTAAAGTGAAAATTGTGCCTTTATTTCCAACTTGTTTCTTCCTAATTTTTACACAATTTCTGCAGAGCAGACCTGTAAAGTAAAGTGAGTTGTTGTGCCTTTATTTCCAACTTGTTTCTTCCTAATTTTTACACAATTTCTGCAGAGCAGACCTGTAAAGTGAGTTGTTGTGCCTTTATTTCCAACTTGTTTCTTCCTCATTTTTACCTAATTTCTGCAGAGCAGACCTGTAAAGTGAGTTGTTGTGCCTTTATTTCCAACTTGTTTCTTCCATTTTTACCCAATTTCTGCAGAGCAGACCTGTAAAGTGAGTTGTTGTGCCTTTATTTCCAACTTGTTTCTTCCTAATTTTTACACAATTTCTGCAGAGCAGACCTGTAAAGTGAGTTGTTGTGCCTTTATTTCCAACTTGTTTCTTCCATTTTTACCCAATTTCTGCAGAGCAGACCTGTAAAGTAAAGTGAGTTGTTGTGCCTTTATTTCCAACTTGTTTCTTCCTCATTTTTACCCAATTTCTGCAGAGCAGACCTGTAAAGTAAAGTGAGTTGTTGTGCCTTTATTTCCAACTTGTTTCTTCCTCATTTACCTAGTTTCTGCAGAGACCTCTAAAGAGTATTAATATCATATGTTTAAATTCCTGCATAGAAAACCTTTTTACAAAAAGTTTTAAAACTAAAAGTGTTTACAAATGACCAGTCCCAAACCAACCAAAATAATGGCTAAATAATATATTCTTTTAAATAAACACAAAAAGGAAGGAAACAGGAAGAAAAATATATATTTTATTGTTGCACACTTTGAGTTAAGCGAGACTCACTTCAGTGTGACTTTTATATTTTTAATGTTGATTTCAGAGCTGAGGATACACATACAAAAATATACAGAAGTAAGGAGCATGCTTCTGTCTAGCATCAGGATACAGCACTGAATGAAAGTAGGTATAGCTGTACCGTGACGTAGACAAACGGACTCGCTGCAGTACACTCCCTCTAGTGGTGAAAGTCTGTTATTGCACCTTTCTGGCTAACCATTGTTTTCTGCCTGTGTATGATATTGTCAAAGTACAAAAGCTATTTAAACAATGCAGTACATGAATTAAAAAGATATTACACAAAAAAAATAATAATGTAAGTGTAAGCCACAAGGTATTGGGACACTGTTTAGGAGAGGGGTGTCTTTTGTTGTACTAATTACCTCTATATTCCCACATTATTAAAGCAGCAATTTTGAACACCAAACCAATCACTAACCACTGTGGAGGTAGATTTAGTTAACATACATGTTTTAAATAAAGGAGCAGCGGTCTAGGTAAACAAACATATATATATATATATACATATATATATATATATATATATATATATATATATATATATATATACATATATATATATATATATATATATATATAGATACATAGATTGATATCATTGATATAAATCATTGACATAAATTGGGAACAAACTGGGTCCTAAGTAGGGCCCGACCGATACATCGGCCACCCGATATAATCAGCTGATTATAGCCCTTTTCAAAGTATTCAATGACCTTCTGGTGGCAAGAGATAAGTTTAACCGTGACTGTTTTATTGTGATTATGACGGAAATCTGGCTTTATTGGCTTGTTCCCGACACGGAAGCTAAGCTAACTAGCTAAAGAGCTAACTAGCGTCATCACAGCTCCTCAAAGTCTACATCATCATCAGCAGACTCCTTCAGGGGAGGCTTCATCGTAGCTGGGGACTTTAATCAGGCTGTTTAAATAAGTTTGTGAAATATGTGCAGTGTCCCCCAAAATATTTTGATTTCCTCACGCACTTTAACTCATGTTTACAATAAGAAAGTGGTTCTACTTGAACTAAAACTTGCCTCTGATAAACTAATGAGGACTGAAAGGCAGATGTGACAAAGAGTTAATTAATAATCTATATATTTACATTTTTAAAAAAGGTAATTTGTTTTATTTTACAGGAATTTGCCTCAGTTTATCAATCTCTTTTATTTTGTACTTGAAAGCTGCAGAAAAATAAAAAGATGCCTATGAAAAGAATGTTGCCTTTAGTGTTTTTGTTCCTTTCCTGTTAAAACTTTTTAAAAGTTTGTCCTATCTGTACTATAATCTTCCTCTAATTTTCATCAACAAGAAGTACAAGATACAGAATGACTCTTTGTTTAAGGTGATATAATTAATTTCCCAGAAGTTCAACATTTTGCATGTTTTGTACTCCAAATTTCCTCCTGGGGTAGTTTAACAAATATTAAAGGCCAAAGTATTGTGGAACATATATCTATCTATCTATCTATCTATCTATCTATCTATCTACCTATCTATATATATATATATATATATATATATATATATATAGATATATATATATTGTCCAACATATATATGCTGTGTATATATATATATATAGATAGATAGATAGATATAGATAGATAGATAGATAGATAGATAAAACATATGGTTATATATATATATATATATTGTATATATATGTGTTTATATATATATATAGATAGATAGATAGATAGATGATATAGATATGATATATATATATATAATATATGTATATATATGTTTATATATATATATATTTATGTATATATATATATATATATATATATAGATATATATATAGATATAGATATATGTGTATATATATATATATATATATATATATATAGATAGATAGATAGATAGATAGATAGATAGATATAGATATAGATATAGATAGATATAGATATAGATATAGATATAGATATAGATAGATAGATAGATAGATAGATAGATAGATAGATAGATAGATAGATAGATAGATAGATAGATAGATAGATATAGATAGATATAGATATATATACAGTTGTGCCAAAAAGTTTTCACCCCCCAGCAGAATTTCAGTTTTTTTGGCCTTTTCTCAGAAAATATGAATGATAACACAAAAACCTTTCTGTCACTCATGGTTAGTGGTTGAGTGAAGACATTTATTGAAAAAAAAAAAAAATTGTTTACTCTTTTTAAATCATAATGACAACAGAAACTTCCAAATTGACCCTGTTCAAAAGTTTACACCCCCCAGTTTTTATTACCTTGGGTTTCCCCCTTTAACATCTATAACAGCTTGAAGTCTTTTGTGGTTGTTGTGGATGAGGGTCTCTATTTTCTCAGATGGTAAAACTGCCCATTCCTCTTGGCAAAAAGTACATTCTTGGGCTGTCTTGCATGAACTGCACATTTGAGATCTCCCCAGAGTGGCTCAATGACATTGAGGTCAGGAGACTGAGATGGCCACTTTAAAACCTTCACTTTATTCTGCTGTAGCCAATGGCAGGTTGATTAGGCTTTGTGTTTTGGATCATTGTCGTGTCGGAATGTCCAAGAACGTCCCATGCGCAGCTTCTGGGCCGATGACTGTAAATTTTACTCTAGTATTTTCTGATAACATGCTGCATTCATCCTTCCATCAATTTGACCAATTTTCCTGTGCCTTTGTAGCTCACGCATCCCCAAAACATCAGTGATCCACCTCCGTGTTTCACAGTAGGAATGGTGTACCTTTCATCATGGGCCTTGTTGACTCCTCTCCAAATGTAACGCTTATGGTTGTGGCCAAAAAGTTCAATTTTGGTCTCATCAATCCAAATGTCTTTGTTCCAGAAGTTTTGAGGCTTGTCTCTGTGCTGTTTGGATTGTAAACGGGATATTTTGTGGCATTTGCGTAGAAATGGCTTTCTTCTGGCGACTCGACCATGCAGCCCATGTTTCTTCAAGAGTCTCCTTCTTGTGGATCTTGAAACATCCACTCCAATTTTTTTCAGAGAGTCCTGTATTTCAGCTGAAGTTATTTGAGGGTTTTTCTTTGCATCTCTAACAATTGTCCTTGCAGTTGGAGCTGAAATTTTTGTTGGTCTGCCTGACTGTGGTTTGGTTTCAACAGAATCCCTCTCTCTCCCCTTCTTAATTAGAGTTTTAACAGTGCTTCTTGGCATCCTCAGTTCCTTAGATATCTTGTAAAATCCTTTTCCTGTTTTATACAGTTGAAATACCTTTTCTCGCAGATCTTTTGACAATTCTTTTGCTTTACCCATGACGCAGAAACCAGAAACTTCAACGTAGCACTGAGTGAAAGATGCACGTGTCTGTCAGGAGCTCAGAAACTCACTGAGCTTTCATACACACACACAGATTACAAGCTAATAGATCACAGAGAGGATGGTTACCTTTAGTAGACATTCAAACCCATTTGTGTCAAATTTTGTGCATGTTATCAGGCCAAAACTGCCAGGGGGTGTAAACTTTTGAACAGGGTCATTTTTGAAGTTTCTGTTGTCATTATGATTTAAAAAGAGTAAACTAATCTTTTTTTCAATAAATGTCTTCACTCAACCACTAACCATGAGTGACAGAAAGGTTTTTGTGTTATCATTCATATTTTCTGAGAAAAGAAAAAAAAATCTGAAATTCTGCTGGGGGGTGTAAACTTTTGGGCACAACTGTATTTTACTAGTCCAACTGGAAAGAG
This sequence comes from Scarus forsteni, assembly GCA_036419115.1. NCBI lineage: Eukaryota > Metazoa > Chordata > Actinopteri > Labriformes > Labridae > Scarus > Scarus forsteni. The sequence continues at coordinate 63,761 of JAZDUH010000158.1, forward strand.
CCAATAGGAAGTGTTTGGGGATGACAGAACTTATCAAAAGCATATTCAGCAGGTGATTGGACAATTGTTCCATCAATCGCATTCATTACGGGCCAATCAGAATGTGAGCTACTGCGTAAAACAAACTATCGCCAAAACCTGTCAGAAGTAAAGTGAAACTATCCTTTCTGAAGTCTGTGGTGTTGATATGTTTTATTTGATTCAGAAATATGAAGAGCTAAAAAAAAAGTCTACTGAAGCTGTTAGCGTCTATGCTAATTTCTGTACGAGCAGTCACTCTCTTTCGTCGTCTCACTTGAACTGTGTCGCTTTGGGAAGCTCACTATTGCTGTAGATTTAAGCGTTGCAACATGGATCTGCCTGAATACAGAAACTGAATTATACAGATCCAGCTGCTCTGCAAAGGTTATGCATGGATGATATTTGCCAATAGCAATATTAGACAGATACAAAGAAGTAAAAGAAATATAAAAGACCAAAATCAACATCACTGATTTGATTAATGCAGGGAGAACTGACAAAAGTTACATTCAGACTGTGAATTAACATTAGACTGCTGGTGCACGGTGAAACTTTAAATTAACTTAAAAAATCAGATGATTTTTTTTCAATCATTATTAAGGGTCTTTCTAACTTTATTACTTCATTTTTTAAGTAGCTCTGATGGAATTCAGCATTAAAGGGAGTATAGTTGAAGTGAATCCTAATGATCTCAGTAAAATACAGTGTAAAAGAAACCAGTCTGCTTCATTTTAAATATATTTTGCTTTTGTTACTCTCTGGGTAAAAATGATTGCTGTGTAACTTTTATTATTGTAAACTATATTTCACAAAAAATATTTTAAAGGAATAACTTTTTGTCACTCTTCAGCTTTACTTATGGTGTTCACACTGACTTTGAAACATAAGATCTGAGTCAAAAGGATTCAGAAACAACAAAAAAAGACATTGCACATTGTACTGAACACCCTTATGCCACTGGCCTTGGCTCAGTTTAATCAAAACCAAACAAACGTGCTTGTTAGCAGAAAAGTAAAGAATTATAGTGCGTTCACCTCTGTGTACACTAATCCCAATGCTGCTCTTTTGGTTTGTTTTATGCTAAAATTAATTAATTGTAAAGAGCCCCATCTGCAGCATAGAGCCGCCCAGTTTCCATGTAAGTTCTGTCCTCACAGTAGCAGATCTGGCCAGAGTAGTTATAGCTCATGAATTGACCGCTGACTCCTGGCTTGAAGTGTGAATGCAGCCTAAAAATGCTTTGTCCCTACCTTCAGTATCTGGCTCTGTATGGACGGTCATGGTTTTGAGGCTGTCCTGTCCCTGGTTGATGGAGCTGAACTGTTGTTTGTCTTCATAGATGCTGCAGACCTCTACAAAAGGGGGCTGTAGAGCACACTGAGGCTTTGGCTGGTCTGTCTCCACAGAGCATGGACCACTGGTGGATACTGGTCCAGGCACTTCACCTTGGACATGATGCATTACAGTGTTAACAAAAGCACAGTTTCTTGATAGAAAGGCTGAAAAAATGTAGTTTCTTCCATTACCTTGTGTGCTCATTGGGAAAACATTCATTAAGGTTTCAGTTGGAGACACTTGAGTGTCATCAGTTCAAGTCAGCTCTGATAAACTTGTGGCTTGTGTCAGAGGTTCTATAAACAAAAAAAGACAATTAACCAATTCTGAAAAATATATATATATATATATCATTACTCGCATACCTGTCTGGCTTGTGATGGAGTCGCTGGGTAAAACCATAGAGTCCTGAAGCTTTGGTTTGTCATCAGTCCCGTCCTCTTTGTCAATTGGGTCTGTTGATAAGGCGTCCATTGTCCCCTTTAAGGTGATCTTTTACAAAAATCATTGTATGTGTTAAAAGATGTTTCTATGGAGCATAGTCAATACAACAGATGACTCATCAAGATTATTTACCTGAGACAAACAGGAGCGCTCTGAATTTCCCCTTTTCATTCTCCTGGATGAATCCTACAAATATTTTGGAATAAACTATCTTGTGCATGAAGATTGCTGGTTCAACTTTGTGTGTCAACCATGATTTTTTGTGAACAGTTTGCATGGTCCCCCCTGTGCCTGCATGGGTGTTCTCCAGGCACTGAGGTTTCCTCCCACGGATCAAGAGTCAAGCTTGTAAGGTTACATGGCGACCCTAAACTGCCCACAGATGTGAGTGTAAGCATAAATGTCATGTCATGTCTCTCGATTTGGCCCATTGACTGCGGGTAACTGTAACCCGCCTCTTCCCCAATGTTAGCTGGGATAGGCTCCAGACTCCCACAATTACGGAAGGGATAAGCAGTATGGATAATGGATGGATATTACAGAGAACCAGACAGTACAAAAACAGAGTATCCCTGCTGCTATCATTGAACTAAATAAGCTGTTGCATTTTTTTCACAGACATATTTTCTTTGATGGTCTCATGTCCTGCAGAATCAATTATCTTTGCTTTGACATTATTAAAACAGACTGGAGGTTAATAGCTATACAGAGTCCACCTACATGTTTGTTTTCTCCCTGTCACAGTTAACACCACGACTGTTTGAAAGTCCGCTCCATGGCTTGTAACCCCTCTTCCCCCCTCCCATCAGACATTGTTTAGCAAAAAAGGAGCTACATCAGTTTTTTCCAGCGATTAAATGTTTTTTTATTCAGTTTATAGCAATCCTTGCTTAACAGACACTCAAGACATAAACAGTGAAACACACCAGGACATTGGACCTTTAAATCCCCTATATGTTTTACCTGACTTTGGTTATGAAGTTAAGTCTTTGTATTTAAAGTGTTTATATTAGCTAATATTTCTTTTTCTCTTTTGCACTTCCGAATGGAGCCTTGGGTATTGATCTTTTTTTAAACAATCTTATGGTTTTTAATCATGAATATTTCAAACTGAGTTTCTTCCCCCAAGTGTTGTCCTGTTTGGTAATTTGTGTATTGTATTTGATATCTCTATCTCTATGACAGCAAGACACGCAAAGCAACCTGAACATATTGTGCAACTCAAAGAATCTATTTAACATCGACATGTTTTAAACAGTGGTGGACAAAGTGCACCGCCTAAATACTTAAGTAAAAGTATAGATCCCCTGGTTAAATTTTACCCCAGTCCAAGTGAATAGCTTTAACTAGACTGACTGTGTGCCATTCCTCTATGAAGCACTTTTGATTGTTGACTTATACCTTTTCCACTCTGCCTTTAGTTACACTTGGCTCTGCTCCTGCCATTCCTGCATCCAAATATATCTCAAGATCTCTGGACCAAGATCAACTCTCATCTCTGTATCAGGGACTCGTCAGCTAGTCTGCCTCTCCCCTGGAAACTCACCTGTCCTACTGAACCCCTTTACTCTAAACCAATTATTTCTTCAGACTGTCTTAATTTTTGTAAATAAAGATTATTTGAACATAGCAAGTCTGTGTTCTGCTCTTGAGTTTCTAGTTAGCTTAAAATTAGCTGAAATTCAAATCTACTTTAGTATTGTCTACCAGTGGTCTTAAATGTTTGTTTTTTAAATGGTCTTGGCCTACCCCTTGAAATTGTTTGGTTTAGTAGCTGGAGGTGTCACATGATATGGAGCAGGCACTAGAGGTTGGCACGTTCACAAAACTAATGTAATTTTTAAGGAGAAAAACTAGGCTTTGAGGAATAACAGTAAACTGTATAGTCCTGGTGTTGACTGGGTTCTTGGAATATGATAAATTGTTTTTATTATTTTGTGGGCCCATTTCGAATGGAGAGGTAAACTCCTTTTGTTTGCCACAGAAGTAAATAATCAGTGATTTGTGATATTGTACACACTAAACACATTAAGCCATATTAAATCTAGGGAAAATGTCACTTCAAACATTGCTCATTTTGAGGTAGGACAAGATAGAAAACATAAAAGTGTTCCTGGAACAGTGAATTGATCAGTTCTATTTCCCCAAGAACAATGTCATTGCTAAAGACCATCATGGAAATCACTTAATTATCTCCTTCATTAAATCTTAGACACAGTAATATTTAAATGAAAACTCCACTCTGTGTGAAAAGAAACCACAAGCTGAGAGTCAGGTCTGTAGCTAAGGCTTTGTGGCTGTTATGATGAGTGGACATCTTGGAAATGGCAGAGTTAATCTATTATTAATAACCCTTTGAGAAACATTTATGATGTAGATGGACGACACAGCAGTGTTATTCTGACAGCTTTGAGAAGGTAAGATGTTGAATTCTTACTTCTTTTATAAACCATATCTATGTAAGGCATTGTTGGTTTAACTGTTCACACAAAAGGAAACACACCAAAAGTATTTAAAACTAAAAGCAATTTTTCATCTTCATTTGTGTATGAAACATGCTATTGGAGAGACAAAATGCACAAACAGAGACCGAAACATCCTTGATGTACCTTTTTCCTCACTGCTCCGTGGATGACAGCGGTTTCATAACAATCATCTCTTACCTTTAATGCATGTTGTCTGGGTTGCTTATCTGTCGTCAAGGTTTTCCTGCAGATACATCCATCAGTGACTGTTAGCTTTTGGCACTGGATGAAACCACATCATAAAGGCTCTGAAACACCCCCCATCCCATCTCTGTGTGGTGTGAGGTCTCGTGTGCCTGAGTGTGTGAATAAATATGAGCAACTGTATTTAATCTACATTTCAAACATTTTTTTTTTTTTAATGAAAGCAATATTTTTGATAAATGATGGTAGTGAGTATAGTTTATGCATAATATTTGAATGGAAAAGATAACATTTTAAAACTATATTTACTCTTTATCTCAGTTCTGTAATGTTTTAATGAAAACATGCTGTACACTGACATACTAAACAACAGAATCTTTGCATACCTTTTTGCATATAAGACCTGATGCCACCTTTTAGGTATGAGATAAAATGGTACCTGTCTCTTGGAAACATAAAGAATAGAATAAAATTTGGACTTTGGACTACTTTACCGGTGGTAAGTATCTGGTGTACCATGGATGTTAATCTTTCTTATTTCACAAAGGTCATCTTTGAAAGAAATACTAACGTTGAATTTTACACTGTAGTTTTAATGTCATGCTCATGAATCGCAGTAGTTTCGGGTACATTTTTGGTATACAGTTTATTATTCACGAATAAAAAATGAACTCATAATGCCTACGATCTGTAAGTTACATACAGTAAGTGGGGGGCTTCGTTGTACGTGCAGCATCTATGCTCTGCCAGCAGAGGTCGTACTTCACCATCAACTTTCTAGGATGTTCAAAAAGTGCCTCCGTGTTTAGGTTGAAGGACTAAGCTGTTTTCTGCATTCACGTCAGTTGTGATCAAGTGTTTGTCACATAGAAGATCGGATGTTAATCTCTGTACTGTTTAATTGAAAATATTATGTTTGAGTCGATTGTTTTATTGCAGTATTGTTAGTTACAACAGGCTAGATTGTTAGCTATACATTCATTCACCTCGGCCAACTGGTTAATGTATAGGCTATATCTTTATATTTGGTTTACAGTTTTTACCACACGTGTTTCAACTTAAATACATCATCAGATGAAAAGCCACTCTACCACTTAATAGTGAAACAAATCAGAGCAGGGTCAGGAGCGGGGCAAATGAGCGGGCCCTATAAACACAAATAAAAAAGCTCATGATAACATTTTTACAGCATCCACATGCCCGCAAAACAATAGTGGGGCTTACAAGCTTGCACCACGGAGGCGACTTTTTGCACAAAACAGAAAAACTGGAAAACAGCTTGATTTCTTGTTTCTGCTTGTCTTTTATACCCAGGAAACAGACTGATAAAAGCGTGTACCTTGGTCAGACCAGTTACACATCACCATAGCTGTCATCTCAATTTATATAATTGACTCAGTTAAAGTTATTTCACCTATATCTCATAAAATAGTCTGCACAGTGGATCCATGAAATTATCTCTTTCTGTTTCATAAATTAAAAAAAATAATGTTCAAATTCATCGTTTTCATTTTGATTGTGCTGTAAAACTCTGCAACCTAAGAATGAAAATGCAGATAGGAAGATTTATTCTACAGTAAATTATAAATCAATTATGCAACCATAACCTAGAACTGAAAAGCCTCGTTGCTAATGCATTTTCATTTTCTTATTTTTAATATCAAAATGAATTTTGCAAGCTGTTTTTTTTTTACGTCTCAATTATCCTTTTGGTATCCAATTACCTATTTTTAGATAATATATAGGTAATTGGATGGGGATTTTGGACTGACGCTCTTTTTGAAGTAACTTCCTTGGTTTTTTGTTCACAGATTTTTCCCTTACTAAGGTCACACAACCAGACAAGTGAAAGAGTCAATTGTGAGTTGTATCAAGGAATAGTTGAACATTTTGAAAGACAAATCAGTTTCAACATAGATTTTGGGACAAAAAGAATAGCAGTGTTCTTATCTTGTGCGTCAGACACCTGGAACCAAATACCAAACTCGATACATGGACTATTAATCCTGACTTCCTTTTCCAAACCCCTTAGAGCATGGCTGTTGGAAAACCGGATCTGTGATCTAATTTTGTATGTTTGTCAAATGAGCTCTTATTTCTTCAGCAAGTTTGTACAGAAAACAAAGAAAGATTGAAATAATGTGAGATATAGGATGTGATTTTTATTTTTTAGCATGATTATGAAAATTACACAGACAGTGATGTTATGAATTTTCTGACAGGTATTCTGAAGCCTATTTTCCCATAGCTGGGGCAGTGGTTGATGGTGCCAGGGCCTGTCCGTTTGCAGGACGCCCTGGACACTGCATCTCTGGGGACCACTGCTGCTCAGAGATCCCCTTCAGTTTAGCCTGGGACTGTGACAGACCCAGTTTCCGTGTGTGGCCACGAGGAGGCACTGCAGGGTCTTGGTGGTGGAGAGGCTGTGGACTGACGGAGAAGATGTGAACCATCTCCTCCTTTGTTCACCCTGTTTGAAGACAGAGCAGCAGCAGTGAGCGCAGTGACCAGCAGGAAGTACAAAACACTGAGGCAGCAGCACAAACCACCAGGTCACTACGGCACAGACCGCTGCACCAGACTCTCCACACACCCTGTGTGCATGCACACCCACACACACCATTCACACCCCATTCACACACATTCACTCTCACATTCACACACATTCACTCTCACATTCACACACATTCACTCTCACATTCACACACATTCACTCTCACATTCACACACATTCACTCTCACATTCACACACATTCACTCTCACATTCACACACATTCACTATCACATTCACACACATTCACTCTCACATTCACACACATTCACTCTCACATTCAGTCTCACATTCACACACATTCACACACATTCACTATGACATTCACACACATTCACTATCACATTCACACACATTCACAAACATTCACTCTCAATCAGTCCCAACAGAGTGGAGCAAGGATGATGTGTTTTGAAGGCCAATGTGGACGTTAGCATAATGCTGGTTCTCCTAGATAAAAGTCTATGGCATAATTTACTGTGTTTGGATCATTAGTGGTAATAAGCTCTGTAGCAAACAAGAAATTATGAAACTGCTAAGTTCTGTTCTTTGTGATAATCTTTTATGAACAAACTTAGTTTTTTAATCAGTGAGCAAAAAGCCATTAATAGTTACTATGGACTTATGGCAGTTCGACTGAGAAGCAGTTACAATATTTCTAGTGCATAATGTCTTGTTGTGACCTCTTCATCAAATGGCGTGATCAGAATATTCTTAAAGGCTGTGCAGCTTTTACATCGGCGTATGAATAAATCATTATTAAAAAAAGAACAGAAAGCTTTTCCAACACAAACAATGCTTAAAAAATCAAAAAGCAGAAATGATCAGATTTAGTTCACTATTTCAGACTGAATTTTAACTGGAGTTAGCATGTGTCCATCGTGACCCTTAATTGAGGTATTCATCTATTAAACTCATCCTAAATCCTGTAGATTTTTAGATCAAGGAACCAGGAAGTGCTAAATGCTGACTCATGTCCACGTTTTGCACTCAATCCTGCACCATTCTGTTCACTCAAACATTTAATCAGCACTTAAACAATTTCATACACACATTCACAACATTCACCCAATCATTTACATTAAAAACACACACATTCATGAACTAGCACAGTATATCTGTGTGTGTATGGTTGTTTTTATTGCACATAAATCACATGGATGGATCATGTCCTCATCAAGACAACACATTGCAGCATCCAACCAAACAAATCGCTCATCATCTTTTGTAAGTTTCTTTTTTTTTTTTTAACATGGGGACAAAACACAAAGATAAAACAACACATTACCATAAATCATGGCACAACAAAACATGACACAGTTTGACAAACATTGACAGAAGCGGTATATGACATTTTTTAACACAACAGACTGAATTTTAAATGTAGTTAGCATGTGTCCATCATGACCCTTAATTGAGGTATTCATCTATTAAACTAGTTTTGGATCAAGGAACCAAGAAGTGCTAAATGCTAACTGATGTCCACATTTTAGCACTCAATCCTGCACCATTCTGTTCACTCAAACATTTAATCAGCACTTAAACAATTTCAAACACGCATTCACACACATTCACCCAATCATTTACACTAAATACACACACACATTCATGTACTAACACAGTATATATGTGTGTGTATGGTTTGTTTTGTTGCACATAAATACGCAGGACGGATCATGTCCTCATCAAGACAGCACATTGCAGCACAACCAAACAAATCGCATCTTTTTGTACGTTTCTTTTTTTTTAACATGGGGAAAAAAAACAAGACAAAACAACACATTACCATAAATCATGGCACAACAAAACATGACACAGTTGGACAAAAAACGTGACAGAACGGTATGTGACATTTTTTAAACACAACAGAAAACAACATATAACATGTATTTTTTTGGTGTTTTTTTGTTTTTTTTTGGACATAAAGACAGCACATCACTTCACAAAACAACATATAACATGTATTTTTGGGGTTTTTTGGGGGTTTTTTGTACATAAAGACAGCACATCACTTCACAAAACAACACGTAACATGTATTTTTTTTGGTGTTTTTTGGGGTTTTTTTGTACATAAAGACAAACACACATCAGAAGACATCACAAACCAAAGACAATGTCTGATAAACTGAAACATCAATTAGAAAAAAAGAGAAAGCAGTCATGTACCCCTTTCAGACTAGCAAAAAAATCTGTTTAAGCCCGGTAACAATCAGCTCCTGTCAGCAGTTTGAAAGAGTCTAATCAGCATTTCAGTCCAGGTCGACTAAGCCTGCAAGGGACAAGGTTTTTATCGCCTCTGATCCGCTTCAGTGGGAACATCACATCCGAGTCAACCTGCCAATTTAAGTCATGACTTCGGCGTGACGTGCTGACAGCATAACATGGCGCCCATTCCCTCCATCTGTACTTACGGGACTTTTGGCTCTCATCAACAAACTCCATCCTCCTTTGTATTCTGCCATTCAGCGCTCAACTGTTTGTGCCGATTAGACCCAGGTCTATTGGCAGAGGGGAATGAGTCACTTGCCAATTGTTAGCAGGTTAACCAGCATTGAAAAAACTTGCGTTGACCTGCTAAGTTAAGTGTGAAAGCGCTAATAGTGAGCCTCGAGCCACTGCATCTGTACAAGCGGCCATCTTGAGAAAATTTAAAATCATCAACATGAAATGCATCAAGAGCTCAAAGATAACGGCTGAACATTAAACCAATGGATCTTTGCACAGAAGTCTCTTTTCAGACTGATGTTAGTTGTGCGTTGTCCATTCTACGCTCATTTACAGATTACAGGGGTTAAAGGTTTGCGGGGCGCTTCCTTGGAGGGCACCATCAGGCTCTTCAGCACGTCTCTTCTGAGACCTAGAACGCTGCTGGTTCCTCTCCAGGACCAAAACCTGTGAAGTCTGGACATGAGCAACTGTAGTGTTTAATGGCTCAGGATTTGAAGCCCCAGGCAGCAAAACAGAAGGAAGAGGGTTAGGAGGAGGAGGAGGAGGAGGAGAGGAGGAGCAGATGGGGATAAAGGAAGAGGAAGGCCAATCAGAGGTAAAGGAAGGAGGGTGAGGAGATCCAGGAGGGGATGGCTGCTTTAGAAGAGGGGGTGAGGGAGTCAGAGGAGGGAGGAGGTGTCAGAGAAGGAGTCTGGGATATAGAGGAGGGGCAAAGAGGAAAGTCAGGGGTATGAGGGGCTGCGGAGGAGATACAGGAGTAAAGAGCAGTGTCAGAAAAGTGAGGGGCCAGTCTGGGGAGAAAAAGAGGGAAAGAACAAGCATGAGGATGCGACTGGAGAAGTCAGAGGAGGGGAGGAGGAGTGAAAGTCAAAGGAGGAGGTAAAGGAGGAGAAAAAGAGTAAGAGTTGCTTGGAGGACCCTGGGAGGGTCGAGGAGCAAAGGACTGGATCAGCGAAAAGGCTGGAAGAGACATCTGAGAGGAGGAAGAGTCCGAGTCAGTGAAAGAGTCTAAAGAGGAGATAGAGGAGCAGGAAGACTCTGATATGAAGGGAGAACCCTGGAGACCACAAGGAGACTGTGGTGGGCACGACCCAACAAAATCACAGGGAGTCCAAGAAGGATTCCCATTGTCCCGTCAAGTTAGAGCCAGAGAAGACAGCAGAGGAGTCAAAGTGAGACTCAGAGGTGTGGGGAGTCTGAGGAGAATGAGGGGGGAGGACTGGCTGAAGACAAAGGGTGGAGGAGTCTGAGGAGATTGAGGGGGAAAGGACTGGCTGAAATCAAAGGAGGAGTCTGAGGAGATTGAGGGGGGAGGACTGGCTGAAATCATAGGATGGAAAAGTTGGAGAAGGGGGGATAGTCACAGTCAGAGTCATAACCAAAGACGTCAAGAGGAGTCTTGGTTGAGAGCAGTCTCAGAGGAGTAAGGAAGTGGGGAGTGGGATAAGGGAGAAAAGGGTCCAATAAATGAGATTGAGGGGGGACTGGCTGAAATCAAAGGGGGAGGAGTCTGAGGAGATTGAGGGGGAGGACTGGCTGAAATCAAAGGGGGGAGGAGTCTGAGGAGATTGAGAAGGACTGGCTGAAATCAAAGGGTGGAGAGTCTGAGGAGATTGAGGGGGAGGACTGGCTGAAATCATAGGATGGAAAAGTTGGAGAAGGGGGATAGTCACAGTCGGAGTCATAGCCAAAAGACGTCAAAGAGGAGTCTTGGTTGAGAGCAGTCTCAGAGGAGTAAGGATGAAGTGGGGGAGTGGGATAAGGAGAAAAGGGTCCAATAAACGAGAAGAGTCCTCCAACTTTACCATTGAAGGACACTTACCTTGGCAGCCGCAAGGACGGCTGTTTGGTCCCCTGGACAGCTGTGTAGGCGCGGAGGTCTTTGTCCTCTAGAGCTGGAGAGCTGGATCTGGGATCTACAGACACAAACAAAACAAATGTGTCAGGATGTAGGGCTCAACAACTCAACACAACATCAGCACATTTATCAGCCAGAATTTCATCAAGTCCTCACAACCCTGACGCACAGTTTCAACAAAGAGACACAAACACACATCTGTCATTATTTACAGTGGAGGGAGAAACTCTGCTCACCAAGAGGACCTCATTCATTTTACTGTAACTGCACATTATTAAGTACACACTGTGTAAAAAAAGCATTATTTCTAAAGTTTTTAAGAGTTCAGAAAGCTAATTCTACATTATTCGACCCAAATGCAGTTAATACTTGATGATTAAAGCAGCTATGAACAGAATAAGGCCAATCAGAGCTTTGTTTCTTACTGATCACTTCAAAAATCGTCACCCAGTGAGTGCAAGATCATAAATGCACAATCACAGCAGACACAGAGACATTTGCTCACCAAAAGCCCCTTTAGAAGAACTTTAACAAGAGCTACAAAGTGAAGTTTCTGTCTGAGCAGGAGATGTGCACCTCCAGATAGAACTTGTTGTTCAATAAAATCCTTCAGAGAGAAGTTTTAGTGGTAGGATTTTTTTCCTCCTCGTGATAAAGCACTAACCAGACCAATATGTACCACTAAGTGTTGCTCCTTTTGTGGACCTAAGTAACATGAAAGTAAACCAATGAGCCTGCTAGGATGTTGTCGTATTTTGGCGTTTAATTGTAACATCAGATTATTCGGATTGACCTTTTACTTCATGCACTGGTCGTTCCATTGTTATGTCAAATAGATGTCTTTTTCTGTTATTCTGGATGTTTCATTGTAATGTTGGATTAATCTGATTGACGTCTTTTACTTCATGTTTTCCACATTTAATTGTAACATCAGATAGATGTCTTTTATTGTCATATTTTGGACATTTAATTTGAACATATGGATAGGCGTTGGATGACGTCAGATTGACATTGAATACATCTTTTACTTGATGTTTTTGAGATCTAATTGTAACATCTGAAAGACGTCTTTACTGTCATATTTTGGACATTTAACTGTAAAGTTGGATTATTCGGATTGACCTATTACTTCATGTTTTTGACAGTAAATTGTAATGTCTTTGTTTGTCATGTTTTGGACATTTAACTTTAACGACTGACATCCTTTACTTCATGTCTTGGATGTTTAACAGTCACATTTTTTTTATGTCATGTTTTTGACATGTAATTGTTACTTCAGATTGACATGTTTTACTTCATGTTTTGGACATTCAATGGTAAAGTCAAATACACGCCTTTTCCTGACAAGTTTTTGGACGTTAACTGGACTGACGTCTTTTACTTCATGTTGTCGACATTTAATAGTAACATCGGAGAGATGTCTTTTTTGTTATGTTTTGGATGCTTAATTGAAATGTTTGATTGACATCTTTTACTTCATGTTTTGGATGTTTAATTGTAATGTTAGATTCAAGTCTTTCTGTCATGTTTGGAATTTAATTGTTGAATTTAATTGACGTTTTACTTCATGTTTTGGATGTTCAATTCTAATTTTGAGTAGATGTCTTTTTATAATGATTATATTGTTTTTATACTCCCTTGTCATTTTAATGCATTTTTCTTGCTCTGTAAAGCACTTTGAATTACCTTGTGTAAGAGTTGTGCTCTGTCAAAAAACTTGCCTTGCCTTTAAAGTTGTATGTGTAAAAATAATAAAGTTTTAAATACAATCTTGAAGAAGAGTCTAAATCATCCCCATGTATCTTTGCTTAAAACAGCTCAAGTGAAAAATATTTGTGTTTTTTATTTTATTTAAAATAAACCCAAGAGTTTAACAGAAGCAACTACAACCAAGTAAAATGTCATAATTTGGATATTGAGTTTTTTGTCAAAAATAAACAGAATTGGACCTAAAATAAACAAGATTATGTCATGAAAAATTCCTATTTGGACAAACGTTTGGTGTAGATTATTGTGTGGTAAAGAAGAATATTACAGCAATTAGATATAACAGTAAACAAACTTGGATCTGAGCACAAAGTCTGCCACATGTTTTTCAAACAACTTTAATTCCCTCTATGTTGATAACAACATTTCATTATACTGTAGTCTGATTGAAAAAATATCTAAAAATCCTAAACAATGTATTGTCCAGGCCAGCACTAAATAAAAAAGCCCTTTTCTGAGTTAGAAGTCCGTGTTAAGGTGGTTTGCAATGCATTCAGAAAATAATACAACAAAAAGTTTCAACACAGTCAGACAAATGTGAAAGTTGACACCTTTATGCTGAATTACACCATCCAAACATATTTCAATGACAGTAATTATCTTTAATAGTGGTTAAGTTGAGTCAAATGTAAGGGCTGTAGCCTTGCTAACATCTGCATCTTTAAGAAGACTGAGACAGAGAAAACATTTAAAATCTGCAAAAGGCCAAAGAATATTAATCTTCATTAATATTTCTGATGCATATATCTGTGTTGTTCCTTTTGCCATGAATATCATTGAATCAAACCATTGAGTCTGTTTGGATGTTGTCATATTTTGGACATTTTAATTGTGACGTCGGATTGACATCTTTGACTTTATGTTTTGGATGTTTAATTGTAATGTCAATAATGTTTAATCTGTCAAATTTTGTACATTTAATTGTAACTTCAGATTGACATCTTATTTGGACGCCCAATTGTAATGTCAAACAGACGTGTTTTTCTGTCCTATTTTGGAAGTTTAATTGTAACTCGGATTGACCTCTTTCACTTCATGTTTTGGACATTAAATTCAACGTCATATAGATATTTTCATTTATAATGTGTTTTTTGGTTTAATTCTGCATTGTGATTTTAATGCATTTTTCTTGTTCTGTAAAGCACTTTGAATAACCTGGTGTACGAGTTGTGCTCAATAAATAAACATGTTTTGCCTTTAAGAGTTCTGTGTGTAAAATTAAGAAAGTTTAAAAACAATCTTGAAGAAAAGAGCCTAAAACATCCCCATATATCTTTGCTTAAAACAGCTTAGCTAGTTTTTGTCTTGTGTCTCAAACATGTTTGTTATTCCAACATTTCGATGTTATTCCTCTTTAACTGTAAATACTCCCTCAATATTCTGCTAAATGTGACGAATAAACTCTAAAAGACTCATTTCAGGACGTTTTACTGAGTTCGGCTGTTTTCACCAAACGGTGTTTCTGACCTGATGAAACTCGTGATGTTTAATGAAGTCTAAACTCTTACATTTCTCGAGTAAAGATCAAGTTTGTCCTTTTTCGGCTGCTGTTCGGTCGATAAATCCTCGCTGAAAGAAACTTTGTCACGGAAATCTCTCTGAAGATGTTCACAGTCGTCGTCAATCTCTGCGGAGTGCGGACTCACTTTGTGAAGGTTTGGGCTTTAATATTTTTCAAACGATATGATGTTGTTATGGCGACCGAACCCTGACGTCACTCACTGTCTAACGTTGTTTTTTTTAAGTCATCACGTATCAAAAGCGCCACTCTACAGTCACATTGCATAAAAGTCTGTATAGAAAGTGTTTATTTTGTTCACACCAGTTTGACTTAGCAGTTTCTTCACTATGTTTTGTGTCTTTCTCAAAAACAACAGCAAACATGTTTGTATAATTCATGGATCGCAATTTCCAAACCTATTTCAACACCTCAGAAAGACTTTAAAAATCGCATCATTTCTGCTCCATTACAAAAATATATTCATTAGGAAAACATAGGAAATAAAACCTGTTACTCATCATCATTGTGCCATCTCTATATTATTGACAGTCAAAGATGTTTTGTCCTTAACACATCTAAAGTGTTTACACTGCATCCTAAAAATATTTGTATATTGTTTATTTAAAGAATATGAAGAAATTAGATTCAATTAGTCATTGTTTTCACTTTGATTGTGCTACATAAGTGTCCAAGTAAATAGAAAAAAAAATTTCCACATTGGATGATTTATTCTAAAGTAAATTATGAGTCATATTATGCATCCATAATGTAGAATTTACTCCAAGACTGCAAGGCGGGAAGACAGAGGTGAAGGAGCATTAGCCAGCTTGTAGCCATATTTATTTATATTATTTATAGTCTGGTTTATCTTGATCTCTTTTGTGAACTTTTGTTTATCTGTTATACTGAACTGTTACTGATCCTAATTTCCCTGAGAGTTTTCCAAAGGGCTTAATAAAGCTCTATGAAATATAATCTAATGTTAGGCTGATGCCTTTCCATTTCTAAATCTTAAATTTAAAATAGAATTCTGGTAATTTGCTGGGGAATACTTTTTAAAGATTTCTCAAATTTCTTTTTTGTTCTTCTATCTCAAATTAGTGATATGCAGAATGAGCAGTCTTTGCAAAAAAAAAAATGCACTTTGATCAAACTATGGTTTGTCTTATTTTTGAGTTATACTAAGCGGCTATCATTTTATTATTAAAAGTCTTTTTAAAATGCATTTTGAATTGAATTGAATTGAATTGATTATTTATTTCGGTCACGTCAGCACACTTATACGACATCAGGCACATTGTCAATAGTTGATCACATTGTACATGTCAAATGACAGACAGAAGCAGAGCTTATCTAGTCCTGTCCCCATTTTCTCAATATTTAGTCTCCTCTTTTCCATATATCATCAGATTATTATACATTTTTATTCCATTTACAGAAGTGTGACATAATTCTTGACTGTCCTTTATTGTCCGTATTTGACCTTTTATGACCAATCCTTTGTTCCACGTAAGGCAGAGTCCAATCCTTTGTTCCACGTAATGTTCCATCAGAGCATTTTGGTTCTCCCGGGCCAGCTTTTTGAGAAAACCTTATCGATTCGTTGAGAGCCCAACTTAGTAGATCCATTTTCAGACTGTCTGTCCCTCTGCAGTTAGTTGGATATATACTGCTACCTTGACTTACACTATCACTTCAGTCACTATCATTGTTTCGGTACATTTCGTCTTTCCTGCTGTCTTACAGACCAAACAACCCACATGTTTTGTTTCACCATCCTTCAGGTCTTTATATCTTTTAGATTATACACCCTTAAGTATTGTCATATATCATTTAATCATATTATCATATTCATATCCGTCAAAGGTCATTTTTACCATTTGTTTATTTAAATACTTTCATGGTACCGCTGCACCTGGTTTCTCCTTGTAAGCTGTTCCATTGATTGACCCCATTAACTGTGATAGTCATGGCTTTCAATGTGGTTCTTACTTTTTTCTTTTTGAAAATCATTTCACCTCTTAAGTTGTGTTTCGTCTGTCTTTTTATGAACCTTGTTTGTAGGTTCCTCGGTAGCTGACCGTGTGCCGCCTTGTACAATACCTGCACGGTCCTGTATTTTATTAGGTCATATAGTTTTAGGATCTTTGCTGTAATAAACAGCTGATTTGTGTGTGCTCCATAGCTTGCGTGGTGAATAATTCAGGTAACACTTTACTTTGGAGGTCCACAAATTTCATAGCAATTAGGTATTGATTAGACAAAGTTATTTCTTATTTCTTTGAAATTACCCCGAAATTTCATGAGAATTTGGTGAAAATTAGCACATAACTTCTTTAAAATCAGCACATAACTTCCTTGAAGTAATGTCCATTGTATTTTTGGCCTGTTTGTTTTATTTTGCAGGAATTTGCCTCAGTTTAGCATACTCTTTTATATTGTACTTGAAAGCTGCAGAGAAGAAAAATAAAAGATGCCTATGAAAAGAATGTTGCCTTTAGTGTTTTTGTTCCTTTCCTGTTAAAACTTTTTAAAAATTTGTCCTATCTTTTCTATAATCTTCCTCTAATTTTCATCAACAAGAAGTGCAAGATACAGAATGACTCTTTGTTTAAGGTGATATAATTAATTTCCCAGAAGTTCAAAACATTTTGCATGTTTTTGTACTCCAAATTTCCTCTCTGGTGTAAAGTTTAACAAATATTAAAGGCCAAAGTATTGTGTATGCATATATGTATATATATATATATATATATATATATATATATATATATATATATATATATATATATATATATATATATATATATATATATATATATATATATATGTACATATATATTTACATATATATATGTACATATATGTATATATGTATATATGTACATATATGTTTGCATTATCATCCCACAGGCGTGTCCCACAGTGAAATAATGAGGTAAGCCAGCTCTGGGCTATTGTGTGACTCAGAATGGTGCTGGCACCGACTTGGCCTTTTTTAAAATAATTCAGTTTGAACATGAAACAATATATATATATAATTAATGCACTAAAATAATTAATCGCGATTAATCATGGCACACAAACATTTTCATATTGACTAGCTGGAGGACCCGTACATGGCAGTGGCACGTCACTGCCATGTACGGGCAGTGATGCATGTGTGACTTATACGGTCACACATGCATCTCTAGTCAAACCAAACAAAGCCCAGGTGACAACAGGAATGGCATATTTAAGACTTAGTCTTATTTTATTTTTGAATTTATTTATCTATCTTTGTACTATATACTTTAATAATGCACTAGGCCGAATTGTTTTGCTGGATGTCCTCGACCTTTTTCTTGTTTTGAATTTGATTTATGAAACACTCTTAAAGTGTAATTTAAGTTGCCTGATTGAACTTAGAATTTTCTGGACAAGTTGCCCTGACTTTGGTTTTATTCTGTCACCAATAAAAATGCGGATTTATAAATCTTCACTTCTTAGTGTATTCATTCGATTAGTCATGCACAACAACTTTATAATATCCTAGAATTCAAATTCTTTATTTGGGTACTTGAAACAGATTTGAGATTAAACTGCGATTCATTACATTCATTAATTATAAATCTGGTAATTAATTAGACTAATTTTTTTAATCGCCTGACAACACTAATATATCTACATATATATATCTATATCTATCTATCTATCTATCTCTCATTCTCTCTCTCTCTCTCTCTATTCACACATATATCTATCTATATATATATATATATATATATATATATATATATATATATATATATATATATATATATATGTGTGTGTGTATATATATATATATATGTGTGTATATATATATATATGTACATATATATATAGATATATACATATATATATATACATATATATATATATATATATATATATTTATATATACACACATAAAAAAATAAGCAAAGAAGATTGGCAGTGCAGTTTGCATGCATTTAACCCTTTGCGTGTCGTTTGTGGGTTGCAGGCTATTTTTTGTCTCATTTGCACAGGTTTAGCGGTCACAAAAGCAGTTTAATCCTTTCGAGAATCTGTCCCTAACTTTTTCAACTGACTAGTTATTCATTCATTCATTTTCTATGACTGGCTATCCCTTTTGGGGTCGCGGGGGGGCTGGAGCCTATCCCAGCTATCATCGGGCGAGAGGCGAGGTACACCCTGAACTGGTCGCCAGCCGATTGCAGGGCCACATGGAGAGACAGACAACCATTCACACTCACACTCACACCTAAGGGCAATTTAGAGTCACCAATTAACCTAATAAGCATGTTTTTGGTCTGTGGGAGGAAGTCGGAGACCCAGGAGGGGACCCACGCATGCACGGGAAGATCATGCAAACTTAACACAGAAAGGCCCTCCCGACCAGGGGATCAAGCCGGGAACCTTACTGACAAGTTAAATTATTGAAAAGGACCTCTTTCACAATACATGTAATTTTGCCCACAGCCCAATTTTTTGTTTATTGTGTGGTATTTGTAGTACACCCAGAGACTCCCAAGAATATACCTTTAGAAAATCCAAAAGTGATCCAGGGCCTGAACTATGACCTATTGTATGATCATTACCATAGGTGTGAGCCAGGGTGCACACTTTACCCCAAAACTTACTCAAAACGCAAATAATAAATCATCAAATTGGGTCAAATCACCTTCACTGAAGTCTGGTGCATCTTTTGAAATCAAATGTAAAGCTAAGTATTACAATTGAAAGAAGTTATTGAATTTTAACTGGAAAAAAAAATGTTTTTTTATGATTTTTTCAACAAATTTAAATCTTTAGAGATGTGTCTGACCAACTTACAGTTGCTGTACAACTAAAATACTTACAAATTATTTGGCCACATATATATTCTCAAAGTGGGAAAAAAATCATCAAATTCTGAGACCGGTAAAGTTGTTCAATTAACAGGTTGGGTTACTGTGGAAGAATCAGGATACTGTTCCATGTCTTGTATATCAGGGAACCTTTAAAGATTTGTTCAGAATTCATCCTTTAAGTATGATTTCTTTTAGAATTTGAATGCTAGATTCAAAACAAACATTTCACATGAAATGTTATTCATTTTAATATTGAACAGCCACAAAGGGCCTGTATATTATGCCTTTGTGATGAGATAATAATGAGCCATTGATACAAGTAAAAACCGATGCAGTTTTGGATTGTTGTAATCAGATTGTATATATCTACAATGACAGCAATACATAAACATACAAATTATTTGGCCTCATATATATTCTCAAAGTGGGAAAAAAAATCATTAAATTCTGAGACCGGTAAAGTTGTTCAATTAACAGGTTGGGTTACTGTGGTAGAATCAGGATACTGTTCCATGTCTTGTATTATATCAAGGGTAATGTTTTATTTCATGCAATTTGCAGCAAATGGATGTTAACTTCAATTTAGTATTGTGCATTCAATTGAATTATATATATTTTTTCATATATTCTATATATGAAGTATATATATATATATATTATATATATTCTACATGAAGTATCCAAACCTGAGACATCACCCAAACTGAAGTTTGAAACCTTGTCAGATTCTGACTGCCATGCATGGACTGGCTGGACATTGGTGCAATTTCAGAACATGTATGACATGTGTGAATCTGATCTTGTTTCAGGTTCAAGTGATAGTTCCAGAGCAATAGATTTGCTTCTTTACTTTTGGGCAAAACTGAAAACAAACCTTTCATGAATCAAATGACCATGCTTACTAATCTTTCCCAAGCTACACTGTCAAGATATTTTCATACAATTGCAGATATTTTGAACACAATAGTTGTTCCCAAATACCTTGGCACAAATCATATTTCACGCCACGATGCCATAACTCACAACACTGTCTTTACTAAAGGTTTTTATGGTGACCAGGTCACTCTTATCTTAGATGGTACATATATCTACCTCAACAAATGCAGTGATCATCAGTTTCAAAGGGCATCTTACGGAGGACAGAAAAAACGAAATTACCTAAAATTCATGTCAGTTGTACTGCCTGATGGATATGTTTTAGACACTATTGGCCCCTACCATGGTAACGTAAATGATGCAACAATAACTCGTTCCATAACCTTCCATAACTCATCATGGAAAAAATTGAAATATTGAAATCTTGGTTAGAAGCAAATGACAATATGATTGTAGATCGCGGTTTCAGGGATGCCTTAGATCTTCTTGCTAAGTTGGGGTATGATGCTAGAATGCCGTCATTTTTACCAACTGGTAAATCCCAATTGGATTCCTCAACAGCCAATAGTGATCGTTGCTGTACCAAAACAAGATAGTAGAGTCCTACCACGGGTTTTTAAAGAAGTGGATGTTGTTTAAGGAACAACTTACCTCAAATTATTTCGTTGAGGTCATTGGCAAATTAGTGCGCACAGTAACTGCATGTCTCAATGCCTTCAGAGGACCAATATATGTTTCAGATCCAGATCGAGAGGAACGAGATACTAAGATGGCTCAGCGTATGCTTTCACTTTTAAAAAAAGACAATGTTTTGGCAAAATGAGTTGCAGAAGACCCAAATATGTCACGTAGAGCTCGTAGTGAATGGCAGAAGCTTGAAGCATCTGATGTCTCGTTCCCTCATGTGGATCTGGAATACCTTGAGACCATAACATGCGGTACATACCAAATCAAACAGTCCCCTGGCTACATTGCTGAGCATCAAAAAAAGGTAACACTTTACTTTAGAGGTCCGCAAATTTCATCGCACTTAGGTAATAATTAGACAAAGTTTTTTCTTATTTCTTTGAAATTACCCCTGGAATTTTAGGAGATTTGGTGACAATTAGCACATAACTTCTTTAAAATAATGTCCAACTTTATTCATCCAGAATTGGTAGGTTACTGTTTTTTTTCCAGTTTCTTTGAAATTTACTTCAAATTGCAAAGTAAGAAGGTGACGATTAGCAAATAATTTATTTGAATTTAAATCACAACCCACCACAAAATGCTTTGTGGTAGGCCTATGATTGTAGGCCTAATCATACAGGTATGTCATTCATCTCTATTTTGCATGTGATCTCAATTGTGCAAATCAACAAACTCTGTACTAAAGAACTTGGTGAAATTAAATAACAAATAGCTAATTATCAACTGCTTATTGGGAAATTCAATTATTCACTTAACATTTCAAAGCTAATTACCACAGGAAACAAAGAACCTAACTTCTGTATTCAAGAACTAAGCAGATATTTATCACCTGCTTCTCTGGAAATAGCACAAATGTTGGGATACTTCTAAAAACATTTAGTGGTGGGTTGTGATTTAATTTCAAATAAATTATCTGCTAATCGTCACCTTCTTACTTTGCGATTTGGAGTACATTTCAAAGAAACTGGAAAAAAAACAGTAACCTACCAATTATGACTTGCGACAATAAATTTGTACATTATTTTAAAAATGTACTGTGCTAATTTTCACCAAATTCTCATAAAATTCCAGGGGTAATTTCAAAGAAATAAGAAAAAACTTTGTCCAATTATTACCTAAGTGCGATGACCTCTAAAGTAAAGTGTTACCCAAAAAAATGATGGTGACTATGAGATTTGGATTTACCAGCATGATGCTGATCTCATTAGGGGACAGATTCATTCTCGTCACAGATCTCAAATAAAATACAATGTTTGGATTCAATTTGACAAGAATGCATCAGATGATCCTGTGAAGGCATATTATTGTCTCTGTACTGCTGGAAAGAGAACCTCTGGCATGTGTGCACATGTTGCATCTGTAATCTATTATTTGGGATATTATAAACATTTTCAAAATCAGAAACCCCCCCAACCATACACAAGCAAATTCAAAGACTCCATTCTATGAAATAACCAGCCAATCATACATCTTATGGATTTCTCAGATCCCCTTTCCCTCACTATAGTTCCAGTCTACAAATTAAAATTGTCCAAGCCGTTTGCTATGCAAAAAGACACGAAGGCCATAAAACAGATTACATGTATATATAAGTACTAGAAACAGAAATTGACAGAAGTAATGTTTATGTATTGCTGTCATTGTAGATATATACAATCTGATTACAACAATCCAAAACTGCATCGGTTTTTACTTGTATCAATGGCTCATTATTATCTCATCACAAAGGCATAATATACAGGCCCTTTGTGGCTGTTCAATATTAAAATGAATAACATTTCATGTGAAATGTTTGTTTTGAATCTAGCATTCAAATTCTAAAAGAAATCATACTTAAAGGATGAATTCTGAACAAATCTTTAAAGGTTCCCTGATATACAAGACATGGAACAGTATCCTGATTCTACCACAGTAACCCAACCTGTTAATTGAACAACTTTACCGGTCTCAGAATTTGATGATTTTTTTTCCACTTTGAGAATATATATGTGGTCAAATAATTTGTAAGTATTTTAGTTGTACAGCAACTGTAAGTTGGTCAGACACATCTCTAAAGATTTAAATTTGTTGAAAAAAATCATAAAAAAAAAAAAAAAATTTCCAGTTAAAATTCAATAACTTCTTTCAATTGTAATACTTAGCTTTACATTTGATTTCAAAAGATGCACCAGACTTCAGTGAAGGTGATTTGACCCAATTTGATGATTTATTATTTGTGTTTGAGTAAGTTTTGGGGTAAAGTGTGCACCCTGGCTCACACCTATGGTAATGATCATAAAATAGGTCATAGTACAGGTCCTGAATGACTTTTGGGTTTTCTAAAGGTATGTTCTTGGGAGTCTCTGGGTGTACTACAAATACCACACAATAAACAAAAAATTGGGCTGTGGGCAAAATTACATGTATTGTGAAAGAGGTCCTTTCTGGGAGTAATCATTGATGATAACCTAAACTGGAAACCTCACATATCTTATATACAAAAAAAAAATAGCCAGGAGTGTATCAATACTGTGGAAAGCAGAAAAACTGCTGAATCAGAAATCACTTCTCATAGTTTACTGGGCTCTGGTGGCACCACACATACAATACTGCAGTGAGATATGGGGAAATACTTACAAAACGAATACTAAAAGTATATTAACACTGCAGAAAAAAGCAGTAAGAATTATTCACCACGCAAGCTATGGAGCACACACAAATCAGCTGTTTATTACAGCAAAGATCCTAAAACTATATGACCTAATACAATACAGGACTGTGCAGGTATTGTACAAGGCGGCACATGGTCAGCTACCGAGGAACCTACAAACAAGGTTCATAAAAAGACAGACGAAACATAACTTAAGAGGTGAAATGATTTTCATAAAGAAAAAAGTAAGAACCACATTGAAAGCCATGACTATCACAGTTAATGGAGTCAATCAATGGAACAGCTTACAAGGAGAAACCAGGTGCAGCGGTACCATTAAAGTATTTAAGAAAAAATGGTCAAAAAGACCTTTGACAGATATGAATATGATAATATGATTAAATGATATATGACAATACTTAAGGGTGTATAATCTAAAAGATATAAAGACCTGAAGGATGGTGAAACAAAACATGTGGGTTGTTTGGTCTGTAAGACAGCAGGAAAGACGAAATGTACCTAAACAATGATAGTGAATGAAGTGATGGTGTAACTCAAGGTAGCAGTATATATCCAACTAACTGCAGAGGGACAGACAGTCTCAAAATGGATCCACTAAGTTGGGCTCTCAACGCAATCGATAAGGTTTTCTCAACCCGTCAAGCTGGCCCGGGAGAACCAAAATGCCCTGATGGAACATTACGTGGAACAAAGGATTGGACTCTGCCTTACGTGGAACAAAGGATTGGTCATAAAAGGTCAAATACGGACAATAAAAGACAGTCAAGAATTATGTCACACTTCTGTAAATGGAATAAAAATGTATAATAATCTGATGATATATGGAAAAGAGGAGACTAAATATTGAGAAAATGGGGACAGGACTAGATAAGCTCTGCTTCTCCCGTCTTCCCTTTCAGACATGTACAATGTGATCAACTATTGACAATGTGTGATGTCGTATAAGTGTGCTGACGTGACCGAAATAAATAAATGAATTCAATTCAATTCAATTCAAAATGCATTTTAAAAGACTTTTTAGTAATAAAATGATAGCCGCTTAGTATAACTCAAAAATAAGACAAACCATAGTTTGATCAAAGTGCATTTTCTTTTTTTTTCAAAGACTGCTCATTCTTTCACTAATTTGAGATAGAAAAACAAAAAGAAATTTGAGACGTAATCTTTAAAAATTATTCCCCAGCAAAAAGTTACCAGAATTCTATTTTAAATTTAAGATTTAGAAATGGAAAGGCATCAGCCTAAGATTAGATTATATTTCATAGAACTTTATTAAGCCCTTTGGAAAACTCCCTCAGGGAAATTAGGATCAGTAACAGTTCAGTATAACAGATAAACAAAAGTTCACAAAAGAGATCAAGATAAACCAGACTATAAATAATATAAATAAAATATGGCTACAAGCTGGCTAATGCTCCTTCCCGTCCTCTGTCTTCCCGTCTGCAGTCTTGGGCTTTTTTTTTTTTTAATTCTACATTATGGATGCATAATTTGACTCATAATTTGCTTTAGAATAAATCATCCAATGTGGAATTTTTTTTTCTATTTACGTTGGACACTATGTAGCACAATCAAAGTGAAAACAATGACTAATTTAATCAATTTCTTCATATTCTTTAAATAAACAATATACAAATATTTTTAGGATGCAGTGTAAACACTTTAGATGTGTTATGGACAAAACATCTTTGACTGTCATTAATATAGAGATGGCACAATGATGATGTGTAACAGGTTTTATTTCCTTTGTTTTCCTAATGAATATATTTTTGTAATGGAGCAGAAATGATGCGATTTTTAAAGTCTTTCTGAGGTGTTGAAATAGGTTTGGAAATTGTGATCCATGAATTATACAAACATGTTTGCTGTTGTTTTTGAGAAAGATACAAAAACATAGTGAAGAAACTGCTAAGTCAAACTAATGTGAACAAAATAAACACTTTCTATACAGACTTTTATGCAATGTGACTGTAGAGTGGCGCTTTTGATACGTGATGACTTAAAAAAAACAACGTTAGACAGTGAGTGACGTCAGGGTTCGGTCGCCATAACAACATCATATCGTTTGAAAAATATTAAAGCCCAAACCTTCACAAAGTGAGTCCGCACTCCGCAGAGATTGACGACGACTGTGAACATCTTCAGAGAGATTTCCGTGACAAAGTTTCTTTCAGCGAGGATTTATCGACCGAACAGCAGCCGAAAAAGGACAAACTTGATCTTTACTCGAGAAATGTAAGAGTTTAGACTTCATTAAACATCACGAGTTTCATCAGGTCAGAAACACCGTTTGGTGAAAACAGCCGAACTCAGTAAAACGTCCTGAAATGAGTCTTTTAGAGTTTATTCGTCACATTTAGCAGAATATTGAGGAGTATTTACAGTTAAAGAGGAATAACATCGAAATGTTGGAATAACAAACATGTTTGAGACACAAGACAAGAACTAGCTAAGCTGTTTTAAGCAAAGATATATGGAGATGTTTTAGGCTCTTTTCTTCAAGATTGTTTTTAAACTTTCTTAATTTTACACACAGAACTCTTAAAGGCAAAACATGTTTATTTATTGAGCACAACTCGTACACCAGGTTATTCAAAGTGCTTTACAGAACAAGAAAAATGCATTAAAATCACAATGCAGAATTAAAACAAAAAAACACATTATAAATGAAAATATCTATATGACGTTGAATTTAATGTCCAAAACATGAAGTGAAAGAGGTCAATCCGAGTTACAATTAAACTTCCAAAATAGGACAGAAAAACACGTCTGTTTGACATTACAATTGGGCGTCCAAATAAGATGTCAATCTGAAGTTACAATTAAATGTACAAAATTTGACAGATTAAACATTTATTGACATTACAATTAAACATCCAAAACATAAAGTCAAAGATGTCAATCCGACGTTACAATTAAAATGTCCAAAATATGACAACATCCAAACAGACTCAATGGTTTGATTCAATGATATTCATGGCAAAAGGAACAACACAGATATATGCATCAGAAATATTAATGAAGATTAATATTCTTTGGCCTTTTGCAGATTTTAAGTGTTTTCTATGTCTCAGTCTTCTTAAAGGTGCAGATGTTAGCAAGGCTACAGCCCTTACATTTGACTCAACTTAACCACTATTAAAGATAATTACTGTCATTGAAATATGTTTGGATGGTGTAATTCAGCGTAAAAGGTGTTAACTTTCACATTTGTCTGACTGTGTTGAAACTCTTTGTTGTATTATTTTCTGAATGCATTGCAAACCACCTTAACACAGACTTCTAACTCAGAAAAGGGCTTTTTTATTTAGTGCTGGCCTGGACAATACATTGTTTAGGATTTTTAGATATTTTTTCAATCAGACTACAGTATAATGAAATGTTGTTGTCAACATAGAGGGAATTAAAGTTGTTTGAAAAACATGTGGCAGACTTTGTGCTCAGATCCAAGTTTGTTTACTGTTATATCTAATTGCTGTAATATTCTTCTTTACCACACAATAATCTACACCAAACGTTTGTCCAAATAGGAATTTGTTTATTTTAGGTCCAATTCTGTTTATCTTTGTCATAATTTGGATATTGAGGTTGTTGTCATTTTACTTGGTTGTAGTTGCTTCTGTTAAACTCTTGGGTTTATTTTAAATAAATTAAAAAACACAAATATTTTTCACTTGAGCTGTTTTAAGCAAAGATACATGGGGATGATTTAGACTCTTCTTCAAGATTGTATTTAAAACTTTATTATTTTTACACATACAACTTTAAAGGCAAGGCAAGTTTTTTGACAGAGCACAACTCTTACACAAGGTAATTCAAAGTGCTTTACAGAGCAAGAAAAATGCATTAAAATGACAAGGGAGTATAAAAACAAAATAATCATTATAAAAAGACATCTACTCAAAATTAGAATTGAACATCCAAAACATGAAGTAAAACGTCAATTAAATTCAACAATTAAATTCCAAACATGACAGAAAGACTTGAATCTAACATTACAATTAAACATCCAAAACATGAAGTAAAAGACGTCAATCAAACATTTCTATTAAACATCCAAAACATAACAAAAAAGACATCTCTCCGATGTTACTATTAAATGTCGACAACATGAAGTAAAAGACGTCAGTCCAGTTAACGTCCAAAAACTTGTCAGGAAAAGGCGTGTATTTGACTTTACCATTGAATATCCAAAACATGAAGTAAAACATGTCAATCTGAAGTAACAATTACATGTCAAAAACATGACATAAAAGAAATGTGACTGTTAAACATCCAAGACATGAAGTAAAGGATGTCAGTCTGAAGTTAAAGTTAAATGTTCAAAACATGACAAAGACATTACAATTTACTGTCAAAAACATGAAGTAATAGGTCAATCCAAATAATCCAACTTCACAGTTAAATGTCCAAAATATGACAGTAAAGACGTCTTTCAGACATTACAATTAGATCTCAAAAACATCAAGTAAAAGATGTATTCAATGTCAATCTGACGCCATCCAACGCCCATCCATATGTTCAAATTAAATGTCCAAAATATGACAATAAAAGACATCTATCTGATGTTACAGTTAAATGTGGAAAACATGAAGTAAAAGACGTCAATCAGATTAATCCAACATTACAATGAAACATCCAGAATAACAGAAAAAGACATCTATTTGACATAACAATGGAACGACCAGTGCATGAAGTAAAAGGTCAATCCGAATAATCTGATGTTACAATAAAAACGTCAAAAATAAGACAAAATCCTAGAAGCTCATTGGTTTACTTTCATGTTACTTAGGTCCACAAAAGGAGCAACACTTAGTGGTACATATTGGTCTGGTTAGTGCTTTATCACGAGGAGGAAAAAAATCCTACCACTAAAACTTCTCTCTGAAGGATTTTATTGAACAACAAGTTCTATCTGGAGGTGCACATCTCCTACTCAGACAGAAACTTCACTTTGTAGCTCTTGTTAAAGTTCTTCTAAAGGGGCTTTTGGTGAGCAAATGGCTCTCTTGTGCTGTGATTGTGCATTTATGATCTTGCACTCACTGGGTGACGATTTTTGAAGTGATCAGTAAGAAACAAAGCTCTGATTGGCCTTATTCTGTTCATAGCTGCTTTAATTATCAAGTATTAACTGCATTTAATAATGTAGAATTAGCTTTCTGAACTCTTAAAAACTTTAGAAATAATGTTTCTTTTTTTACACAGTGTGTACTTAATTAATGTGCAGTTACAGTAAAATGAATGAGGTCCTCTTGGTGAGCAGAGTTTCCTCCTCCATTGTAAATAATGACAGATGTGTGTTTGTGTCTCTTTGTTGAAACTGTGCGGCCAGGGTTGTGAGGACTTGATGAAAATCTGTCTGATAAATGTGCTGATGTTGTGTTGAGTTGTTGAGCCCTACATCCTGACACATTTGTTTTGTTTGTGTCTGTAGATCCCAGATCCAGCTCTCCAGCTCTAGAGGACAAAGACCTCCGCGCCTACACAGCTGTCCAGGTGACCAAACAGCCGCCCTTGTGGCCGCCAAGGTAAGTGTCCTTCATTGGTAAAGATGGAGGACTTTTCTCATTTATTGTACCCTTTTCTCCCTTATCCCACTCCCCACTTCATCCTTACTCCTCTGAGACTGCTCCCAACCAAGACTCCCTCTTTGACGCCTTTGGCTATGACTCGACTGTGACTATCCCCCCTTCTCCAACTTTTTCCATCCTATGATTTCAGCCAGTCTCCCCCCTCAATCTCCTCAGACTCCTCCCCTTTGATTTCAGCCAGTCCTTCCCCTCAATCTCCTCAGACTCCTCCCCTTTGATTTCAGCCAGTCCTCCCCCTCAATCTCCTCAGACTCCTCCCCTTTGATTTCAGCCAGTCCCCCCTCAATCTCATTTATTGGACCCTTTTCTCCCTTATCCCACTCCCCACTTCCTTACTCCTCTGAGACTGCTCTCAACCAAGACTCCCTCTTTGACGCCTTTGGTTATGACTCGACTGTGACTATCCCCCTTCTCCAACTTTTCCATCCTATGATTTCAGCCAGTCCTTCCCCTCAATCTCCTCAGACTCCTCCACCCTTTGATTTCAGCCAGTCCTTCCCCTCAATCTCCTCAGACTCTCCACCCTTTGACTTCAGCCAGTCCTCCTCATTCTCCTCAGACTCCCCACACCTCTGAGTCTCACTTTGACTCCTCTGCCGCCTTCTCTGGCTCTAACTTGACGGGGACAATGGGAATCCTTCTTGGACTCCCTGTGATTTTGTTGGGTCGTGCCCACCACAGTCACCTTGTGGTCTCCAGGGTTCTCCCTTCATATCAGAGTCTTCCTGCTCCTCTATCTCCTCTTTAGACTCTTTCACTGACTCGACTCTTCCTCCTCTCAGATGTCTCTTCCAGCCTTTTCGCTGATCCAAGACCTCTCCTCCTCGACCCCCCCAGGCTCCTCCAAGCACCTCTGATTCTTTTCTCCTCCTTTACCTCCCTCCTTTGACTTTGACTCCTCCTCCCTCCTCAGACTTCTCCAGTCGCTTCTTCAAGCTTGTTCTGTCCCTCTTATTCTCCCCAGACTGCCCCCGACTTTTCTGACACTGCCCTTGACTCCTCTATCTCCTCTTCAGACCCTCATACCTCTGACTTTCCTCTTTGCCCCTCCCTCTATATCCCAGACTCCTTCTCTGACACCTCCTCCCCTCCTCTGACTCCCTCACCCCCTCTTCTAAAGCAGCCATCCCCTCCTGGATCTCCTCACCCTCCTCCCTTTACCTCTGATTGGCCGTCCTCTTCCTTTATCCCCATCTGCTCCTCCTCTTCTCCTCCTCCTCCTCCTCCTCCTCCTCCTCCTCCTCCTAACCCTCTTCCTTCTGTTTTGCTGCCTGGGGCTTCAAATCCTGAGCCATTAAACACTACAGTTGCTCATGTCCAGACTGCACAGGTTTTGGTCCTGGAGAGGAACCAGCAGCGTTCTAGGTCTCAGAAGAGACGTGCTGAAGAGCCTGATGGTGCCCCTCCAAGGAAGCGCCCCGCAAACCTTTAACCCCTGTAATCTGTAAATGAGCGTAGAATGGACAACGCACAACTAACATCAGTCTGAAAAGAGACTTCTGTGCAAAGATCCATTGGTTTAATGTTCAGCCGTTATCTTTGAGCTCTTGATGCATTTCATGTTGATGATTTTAAATTTTCTCAAAATGGCCGCTTGTACAAGATGCAGCGTGCTTGAGGCTCACTATTAGCGCTTTCACACTTAACTTAGCAGGTCAACGCAAGTTTTTTCAATGCTGGTTAACCTGCTAACAATTGGCAAGTGACTCATTCCCCTCTGCCAATAGACCTGGGTCTAATCGGCACAAACAGTTGAGCGCTGAATGGCAGAATACAAAGGCGGATGGAATTGTTGCTGAGAGCCAAAAGTCCCGTAAGTACAGACGGAGGGAATGGGCGCCATGTTATGTCCAGCACGCCACGCCAAGTCATGACTTAAATTAGCAGGTTGACTCGATGTGATGTTCCCACTGAAGCGGATCAGAGGCGATAAAAACCTTGTCCCTTGCAGGCTTAGTCAACCTGGACTGAAATGCTGATTAGACTCTTTCAAACTGCTGACAGGAGCTGATTGTTACCGGGCTTAAACAGATTTTTTTGCTAGTATGAAAGGGGTACATGACTGCTTTCTCTTCTTTTCTAATTGATGTTTCAGTTTATTATATATTATCTTTGGTTTGTGATGTCTTCTGATGTGTGTTTGTCTTTATGTACAAAAAAAACAAAAAAACACCAAAAAAAATACATGTTATATGTTGTTTTGTGAAGTGATGTGCTGTCTTTCTGTCCAAAAAACCCCAAAAAACACCAAAAAAATACATGTTATATGTTGTTTTGTGTTGTGTTTAAAAAATGTCATATACCGCTCTGTCACATTTTTTGTCCAACTGTGTCATGTTTTGTTGTGCCATGATTTATGGTAATGTGTGTTGTTTTGTCTTGTGTTTTCCCCATGTTAAAAAAACAGAAACATACAAAAAGATGCGATTTGTTTGGTTGTGCTGCAATGTGCTGTCTTGATGAGGACATGATCCGTCCATGATTTATGTGCAATAAAATAACCATACACACACATATATACTGTGTTAGTACATGAATGTGTGTGTATTTAGTGTAAATGATTGAGTAAATGTGTGTGAATGTGTGTTTGAAATTGTTTAAGTGCTGATTAAATGTTTGAGTGAACAGAATGGTGCAGGATTGAGTGCTAAAATGTGGACATCAGTTAGCATTTAGCACTTCTTGGTTCCTTGATCCAAAACTAGTTTAATAGATGAATACCTCAATTAAGGGTCATGATGGACACATGCTAACTACATTTAAAATTCAGTCTGAAATAGTAAAATAAATCTGATCGTTTCTGTTTTTGATTTTTTTAAGCATTGTTTATGCGTTGAAAAGCATTTCTGTTCTTTTTTTAATAATGATTTATTCATACGTGATTGCCACAGCCTTTAAGAATATTCTGATCACGCCATTTGATGAAGAGGTCACAACAAGACATTATGCACTAGAAATACTGTAACTGCTTCTCAGTCGAACTGCCATAAGTCCATAGTAACTATTAATGGCTTTTTGCTCACTGATTAAAAAACTAAGTTTGTTCATAAAAGATTATCACAAAGAACAGAACTGAGCAGTTTCATAATTTCTTGTTTGCTACAGAGCTAATTACCACTAATGATCCAAACACAGTAAATTATGCCATAGACTTTTAGCTAGGAGAACCAGCATTATGCTAACGTCCACATTGGCCTTCAAAACACATCATCCTCGCTCCACTCTGTTGGGACTGATTGAGAGTGAATGTGAGAGTGAATGTGTGTGAATGTGAGAGTGTATGTGTGTGAATGTGAGAGTGAATGTGAGAGTGAATGTGTGTGAATGTGTGTGAATGTGAGAGTGAATGTGTGTGAATGTGTGTGAATGTGAGAGTGAATGTGTGTGAATGTGTGTGAATGTGTGTGAATGTGTGTGAATGTGAGAGTGAATGTGTGTGAATGTGAGAGTGAATGTGAGAGTGAATGTGTGTGAATGTGAGAGTGAATGTGTGTGAATGTGAGAGTGAATGTGTGTGAATGTGTGTGAATGTGAGAGTGAATGTGTGTGAATGTGTGTGAATGTGTGTGAATGTGATAGTGAATGTGTGTGAATGTGAGAGTGAATGTGTGTGAATGTGAGAGTGAATGTGTGTGAATGTGAGAGTGAATGTGAGAGTGAATGTGTGTGAATGTGAGAGTGAATGTGTGTGAATGTGTGTGAATGGAGTGTGTGGGTGTGCATGCACACAGGGTGTGTGGAGAGTCTGGTGCAGCGGTCTGTGCCGTAGTGACCTGGTGGTTTGTGCTGCTGCCTCAGTGTTTTGTACTTCCTGCTGGTCACTGCGCTCACTGCTGCTGCTCTGTGTTCAAACAGGGTGAACAAAGGAGGAGATGGTTCACATCTTCTCCAGTCCACAGCCTCTCCACCACCAAGACCCCTGCAGTGCCTCCACACACGGAAACTGGGTCTGTCACAGTCCCAGGCTAAACTGAAGGGGATCTCGGAGCAGCAGTGGTCCCCAGAGATGCAGTGTTCAGGGCGCCTGCAAACGGACAGGCCCTGGCACCATCAACCACTGCCCCAGCTATGGGAAAATAGGCTTCAGAATACCTGTCAGAAAATTCATAACATCACTGTCTGTGTAATTTTCATAATCATGCTAAAAAATAAAAATCACATCCTATATCTCACATTATTTCAATCTTTCTTTGTTTTCTGTACAAACTTGCTTCAGAAATAAGAGCTCATTTGACAAACATACAAAATTAGATCACAGATCCGATTTTCCAACAGCCATGCTCTAAGGGGTTTGGAAAAGGAAGTCAGGATTAATAGTCCATGTATCGAGTTTGGTATTTGGTTCCAGGTGTCTGACGCACAAAATAAGAACACTGCTATTCTTTTTGTCCCAAAATCTATGTTGAAACTGATTTGTCTTTCAAAATGTTCAACTATTCCTTGATACAACTCACATTTGACTCTTTCACTTGTCTGGTTGTGTGACCTTAGTAAGGGAAAAATCTGTGAACAAAAAACCAAGGAAGTTACTTCAAAAAGAGCGTCAGTCCAAAATCCCCATCCAATTACCTATATATTATCTAAGAATAGGTAATTGGATACCAAAAGGATAATTGAGATGTAAAAAAAAAACAGCTTGCAAAATTCATTTTGATATTAAAAATATGAAAATGAAAATGCATTAGCAACGAGGCTTTTCAGTTCTAGGTTATGGTTGCATAATTGATTTATAATTTACTGTAGAATAAATCTTCCTATCTGCATTTTCATTCTTAGGTTGCAGAGTTTTACAGCACAATCAAAATGAAAACGATGAACTTGAACATTATTTTTTTAATTTATGAAACAGAGAGAGATAATTTCATGGATCCACTGTGCAGACTATTTTATGAGATATAGGTGAAATAACTTTAACTGAGTCAATTATATAAATTGAGATGACAGCTATGGTGATGTGTAACTGGTCTGACCAAGGCACGCTTTTATCAGTCTGTTTCCTGGGTATAAAAGACAAGCAGAAACAAGAAATCAAGCTGTTTTCCAGTTTTTCTGTTTTGTGCAAAAAGTCGCTCTCCGTGGTGCTGAAGCTTGTAAGCCCCACTATTGTTTTGCGGGCATGTGGATGCTGTAAAAATGTTATCATGAGCTTTTTTATTTGTGTTTATAGGGCCCGCCATTTGCCCCGCTCCTGACCCTGCTCTGATTTGTTCCACTATTAAGTGGTAGAGTGGCTTTTCATCTGATGATGTATTTAAGTTGAAACACGGTGGTAAAAACTGTAAACCAAATATAAAGATATAGCCTATACATTAACCAGTTGTCCGAGGTGAATGAATGTATAGCTAACAATCTAGCCTGTTGTAA
Source organism: Scarus forsteni (assembly GCA_036419115.1). Classification (NCBI taxonomy): domain Eukaryota; kingdom Metazoa; phylum Chordata; class Actinopteri; order Labriformes; family Labridae; genus Scarus; species Scarus forsteni. The sequence continues at coordinate 98,386 of JAZDUH010000158.1, forward strand.
CTAACAATACTGCAATAAAACAATCGACTCAAACATAATATTTTCAATTAAACAGTACAGAGATTAACATCCGATCTTCGATGTGACAAACGCTTGATCACAACTGACGTGAATGCAGAAAACAGCTTAGTCCTTCAACCTAAACACGGAGGCACTTTTTGAACATCCTAGAAAGTTGATGGTGAAGTACGACCTCTGCTGGCAGAGCATAGATGCTGCACGTGCCAACGAAAGCCCCCCACTTACTGTATGTAACTTACAGATCGTAGGCATTATGAGTTCATTTTTTATTCGTGAATAATAAACTGTATAACAAAAATGTAAACTACTGCGATTCATGAGCATGACATTAAAACTACAGTGTAAAATTCAATGTTAGTATTTCTTTCAGAGATGACCTTTGTGAAATAAGAAAGATTAACATCCATGGTACACCAGATACTTACTTCAGCACAGTGACATCAATTCAGCAAAAATTCTAGCCCAATGAGTGTAGTCCAATATTTATAGTTTATTTTTAGTTTTTTTATAGTTATTTTTCACAAGATGTGCCTATTTATTCTGTACATCAAGGGAATTTGATGATCACAAAACTGATTAAAACATCAATATAGGTCAGTGCTGATTCAGATAGGATATATAGGCCTACCGTGTGAATCATAGTTCATTTAAATGAAAAAATATATATATATATATATATATATATATATATATATATATATATATATATATATATATATATATATATATATATATATATATATATATATATATATATATATATATATATATATATATATATATATATATATATATATATGTTTTTAATTTGAAACCATTTATGTGTTTTTCATGATTCAAGATAAAAAAATGAAGTATCATTTATGTATCATCATCCATGTGTGGATCACTTGGACATTTAGGGATGATTGATGGCATCGTTATGGCACGGCAACACCTGCGGTCATTTACATGCCTACTTTCAGCGCCTCGATCTTGTCTTGTGTGTTTTATCCCTGATAAAAGTCCTCTCTCTCTCAATCAATAGATGGATTACTTCCGTGTAAATCCTGTACTGTGTACACCACTTGTGTTGATTTGGAATAAATACAGACAATGCACTGAAAGTGGTTCTCCATGCCTGCCAGAGGAGTTTTATTGTGAAGGGCACAGCACTGTAGGGCTTCAAAGCCCCGCCCACTAACAAAATGAAATATTGAGTGGAATCATCAATTTTTGTGTGAAAACGAAAAAAAACAAAAAACGGCCTTTTTTTGTTTATTTGCGCAAAACACAAAAACGAAAAAATGAGCCGTTTCTTGTTTTTTTCATGTTTTGCACAAAACGGAAAAACGGAAAACAGCTTGATTTCTTGTTTCTGCTCAAGTCTTTTACACCCAGGAAACAGACTGATAAAATGTACCTTGGTCCTAATTCCAATGAAGTTAGGATGTTTTTTGAAAACGATAAAGTGCAAGTAGAGTCCAGATATTTTCTTATTCTTTTAACCCTACATTCTATTGAATACACCATAAAGACAAGTTATTTAATATTTCACCTGATAAAATTCCTAGTTCTTTTTGTTTTGTGTTTTTGCAATTGGTTCATTTTAATGTGATACATGCATTACACTGCAAAAAAGTAACACCCCCACTATTTTACCAAAAAGCCATGATGGTATAACACCTACAGAATGCAATTTGGCATTGTCTTTCTGAAATAGGCCGAGATGTCCCTGAAAAAGATGTCACTTGGATGGCAGCATATGATGCTCCCAAACCTTTATGTGCCTTTTAGCATAAATGTGGATGTGCAAGTTACCCATGCCAAGGGCTCAAACACACTCCCATACCATCACAGATGCTGGTTTTTGAACCTTGCTCTGGTAACAATCTGGATGGTCCTTTTCCTATTTAGCCAAAGGACATGATGTCCACAATTTCCAAAAACAATTAAAATTGTGGACATGTCACACCACATCACACTTTTCCACTTTACACCAGTCCATTTCAGATGAGCTCAGACAAAGAGAAGTCGGTGGTGTTTCTGGGTGTTGCTGTTATTTGGCTTTTGCTTTGCTATTTGCGACAAAGTGTGTTAACTGACAATGGTTTTCTGATGTTCTCCTGAGTCCACCTGATGATCTCCTTTACAGATGACGTTGGTTATTTGTTTGTTGTCATCTTAGGGACTACAGGTCACTGGCATTCAGTGTTAGTTTTTGGCTTTGCTGTTTACATGCAGAGATGTCTCTGATTCTCTGGATCTTTTGATAATATTATGGCCTGTAGATGATTAAATCTCTAAATGCCTTTGTAATAGTAGGTTAAGAAACATTTTCCTTAAACTGTTGGACTGTTTGCTCACAAAGTGGTGAGCCGCACTCAAAATTGCATATATCACCACTGAAATGTTTGAAACAGGAGTTTTTGAACACTCCTCAACCTTTTCGGTCTTTGTTGCCCCCTGTTTCAGCTTATTAGAGCACGTTGTATGTTTAATAAGTTTAGCAGCTTGAACGTCAAATATGTTGTCTAGTAATACATTCAATTGAATATGTGTTGAAAAGGACATGCAAATCGTTGTATTCTGTTTATATTGACATTTTACAAAATATCCAAACTTCACTGAAAGTTAGGTTTTTACATTCATTGAAATATTTCAAAATGAAACATTAAGTTATGAGAGACAATACTGAGGTGATACAAAGCAAACCATTCACATTTGTCCATCAATCTACACTGCTTCATTCCTTTCTGTGTAGCAGGGGGTACGCTCTAAACTGATCGCTAGCCAATCACAAGGTGGACTTATAGAGACAAGCAACCACTCACGCACTAAAATCCCTCACCAAAGAGCAGTTTAAAGCCACCGGTAAAGTAGTCCAAAGTCCAAATTTTATTCTATTCTTTATGTTTCCAAGAGACAGGTACCATTTTATCTCATACCTAAAAGGTGGCATCAGGTCTTATATGCAAAAAGGTATGCAAAGATTCTGTTGTTTAGTATGTCAGTGTACAGCATGTTTTCATTAAAACATTACAGAACTGAGATAAAGAGTAAATATAGTTTTAAAATGTTATCTTTTCCATTCAAATATTATGCATAAACTATACTCACTACCATAATTTATCAAAAATATTGCTTTCATTAAAAACAAAAATGTTTGAAATGTAGATTAAATACAGTTGCTCATATTTATTCACACACTCAGGCACACGAGACCTCACACCACACAGAGATGGGATGGGGGGTGTTTCAGAGCCTTTATGATGTGGTTTCATCCAGTGCCAAAAGCTAACAGTCACTGATGGATGTATCTGCAGGAAAACCTTGACGACAGATAAGCAACCCAGACAACATGCATTAAAGGTAAGAGATGATTGTTATGAAACCGCTGTCATCCACGGAGCAGTGAGGAAAAAGGTACATCAAGGATGTTTCGTCTCTGTTTGTGCATTTTGTCTCCAATAGCATGTTTCATATATGAATGAAGATGAAAAATTGCTTTTAGTTTTAAATACTTTTGGTGTGTTTCCTTTTTGTGTGAACAGTTAAACCAACAATGCCTTACATAGATATGGTTTATAAAAGAAGTAAGAATTCACATCTTACCTTCTCAAAGCTGTCAGAATAACACTGCTGTGTCGTCCATCTACATCATAAATGTTTCTCAAAGGGTTATTAATAATAGATTAACTCTGCCATTTCCAAGATGTCCACTCATCATAACAGCCACAAAGCCTTAGCTACAGACCTGACTCTCAGCTTGTGGTTTCTTTTCACACAGAGTGGAGTTTTCATTTAAATATTACTGTCTAAGATTTAATGAAGGAGATAATTAAGTGATTTCCATGATGGTCTTTAGCAATGACATTGTTCTGGGGGAAATAGAACTGATCAATTCACTGTTCCAGGAACACTTTTATGTTTTCTATCTTGTCCTACCTCAAAATGAGCAATGTTTGAAGTGACATTTTCCCTAGATTTAATATGGCTTAATGTGTTTAGTGTGTACAATATCACAAATCACTGATTATTTACTTCTGTGGCAAACAAAAGGAGTTTACCTCTCCATTCGAAATGGGCCCACAAAATAATAAAAACAATTTATCATATTCCAAGAACCCTGTCAACACTAGGACTATACAGTTTACTGTTATTCCTCAAAGCCTAGTTTTTCTCCTTAAAATTACATTAGTTTTGTGAACGTGCCAACCTCTAATGCCTGCTCCATATCATGTGACACCTCCAGCTACTAAACCAAACAATTTCAAGGGGTAGGCCAAGACCATTTAAAAACAAACATTTAAGACCACTGGTAGACAATACTAAAGTAGATTTGAATTTCAGCTAATTTTAAGCTAACTAGAAACTCAAGAGCAGAACACAGACTTGCTATGTTCAAATAATCTTTATTTACAAAAATTAAGACAGTCTGAAGAAATAATTGGTTTAGAGCAGTCTTTTTCAACCTTGGGGTCGCGACCCCATGTGGGGTCGCCTGGAATTCAAATGGGGTCGCCTGGAATTTCCAGCAATTGATAAAAAAAAAAAAAAAGATTAAAAAATACTAATATATTTTTTAATGATTGAATATATATTTCATTTAAATCAAAACACCACACATTTTCCCTTGTAATAATTATTATTATTATAATAATAATTTAAAAAAAAAAAGTTTAAAAAAATGTAGTATATAATATCTGAGCCGGCAGGTCTTGGTCACCTGATCACGTGACCACGCGTATTTCAGTATTTCAAACAGGACACAGTCAGAGTCAGAAAACCTGCTTTGAAAATGGAAAGATTTCTTCGCCTGCCTTGCCCAGCCAGGACATTTCCAGAAGAAAATGAGAAACAGACACCCAAAAGGCAGAGAAAGTATGATGAAAGTTTCCTTCAATATGGATTTACGAGCATCATCGAAAGCAACGAGGAAAACCCGAAAGTTGAGTATCGGTATTGGATCGATACTAGCGTGATGAGATCGATTCTGCAGTTTCTCTTATGTCGTCTTTACTTTATTTTCCTCCGCTCCGACCGCCGCTTCAAAACGGTGCACCTCTCTCCCTCTATGTCAACATGTTCCTGTTCCTGAACAAAAACCTATAAATCTGTTGTCAATATGGAAACAGAGCCAAAAGGACAACCCAAGAGAGGGCTTTGTGAGCAGGAAGCCAAAGGTTAACTGTAGTTTACACTTTATTTGTGCAATGGAAGGTATTTTTTGTTGTGATGATGACATTGTTATATTTATATATTTTTTACATTGCTGCTTTTTTGTTATTTTGCACTTGTGATTTTTTTCTTAAACGTGGAACAATTTATTACTTTTATACAGTTAAAAATATGTTCTACTGTTGTGCTTCATTAATAAAAAGTATTTTTATTGCCTAAAATCTTTGTGCTGTGTTTTACCATAATCATAATCAACCAACTCAAGGCAAAATTACAAAATTATTCAATGATCATTACATTGTAAAAAGTATCAGTATCGGTATTGTCATCGGCGATACTATCCCTGTATTTACTTGGCATCGGATCGGTACCAAAATTCCTAGTATCGCCCACCCCTAGCGGACACTGATCATGCAGCGGGCCCCTTCTGCAAAATGGAATCACTGCATGATTCACCGTGAGCAACTGGCATCCAAAGAACTGAGTGAACCTATCGCGGGCATACTACAGCAGGTTGTAACCATGGTGAACTACATCAAGCCACATCCTCTGCGTGCACGTCTGTTTGCAAAACTATGCGCGGACATGGGCTCTGAATATGACAATTTACTTTTTCACACAGAGGCACGGTGGTTGTCTAGAGGTAATGTGCTGGAGCGTTTTTTCAGGCTGAGAAATGAACTGTTGTCATTTTCCATGGATGTGAAAAATACTGATTTTATCGACTTTCTGTGTGACCAGCAAAAGATGTGTCTCCTTGCATATGTGACGGACATCTTTGGAAAATTAAATGAACTTAACATCAGCATGCAGGGGAAGAACAAGAATATTATGCAGATGAGTGACCGTATTGATGGATTCAGGGGGAAACTTGCATACTGGAGAGAAAGCCTTTTGAAGTCAAACTTCGGCTCTTTCCCCCAGCTGAGCCAGTTTTTAACAGAAAACAGCATCGATAAGTGCCCCACGAAGGAGATGTGCGCCCACCTGAAACGCCTAGAAGATCACTTTGCCACTTATTTCCCCGACTTGGACATGTCAAAGTTTGAATGGGTGAGGACCCATTCCACTGTGAGACCGGCGCAATGGACCTGCCTGCCACCGCTGTTGAACAGCTGATTGAACTTTCATGTGACAAAACGCATCAGGGATTGCATTCGCGAGTGGCAGTGGAGGATTTCTGGTTTGCAGCAAGAGATGAGTATCCAGAGATCTCACTGTGTGCTTTAAAACTGCTGGTTCCTTTTGGAAGCACGTATTTGTGCGAAGCTGGATTTAGTGCCCTTGTGTGCATGAAGTCAAAGTACCGCTCTCGACCGGATGTTACGTCGGAGATGAGATGCGCTCTCTCCACCACAGCACCTGACTTTGATAGGCTGCAGCGGCGTGTGCAGGCTCAGCCGTCACATTAAATATGGTGAGTTGAGAGACACAGTCACAATACATAAAAGACATGAAAAACTCTGAAGCTGAAACTGAAGCACTGTGGTTTATCTTTAAAATGTTCATTGTTGCTGGTTTAAGATGCTGCAGCTCTTTCATAATTAATTGTTTGAGTTATTTGTTCAGTATTAATTTGCAGCCTTGTACATATAAGCTCCACTGAATGTACATATCCTGACTAGGGACATTAAAATTCTCAACCTAACTTTCCTGCCTCATCCATAATAGTATACATTATATACCCTTAGTGTTGGTTAAAATTAAGGTTTATTAAAAAAAAAAAAAAATATATATATATATATATATATATATATATATATATATATATATATATATATATATATATATATATATATATATATATATATATATATATATATATATATATATATATATATATATATATATATATATATGTATATATATATATATATATATATATATATATATATATATATATATATATATATATGTAGATAGATAGATAGATAGATAGATAGATAGATAGATAGATAGATAGATAAAACTATTACATGAACAAAAACATTTTTTTTAGCAAAAAAATCGTTTGTTTTAGGTGTCTGGGGTCGCCAGAAACTTGTGATGTAAAAATGGGGTCACAGCCCAAAAAAGGTTGGGAACCACTGGTTTAGAGTAAAGGGGTTCAGTAGGACAGGTGAGTTTCCAGGGGAGAGGCAGACTAGCTGACGAGTCCCTGATACAGAGATGAGAGTTGATCTTGGTCCAGAGATCTTGAGATATATTTGGATGCAGGAATGGCAGGAGCAGAGCCAAGTGTAACTAAAGGCAGAGTGGAAAAGGTATAAGTCAACAATCAAAAGTGCTTCATAGAGGAATGGCACACAGTCAGTCTAGTTAAAGCTATTCACTTGGACTGGGGTAAAATTTAACCAGGGGATCTATACTTTTACTTAAGTATTTAGGCGGTGCACTTTGTCCACCACTGTTTAAAACATGTCGATGTTAAATAGATTCTTTGAGTTGCACAATATGTTCAGGTTGCTTTGCGTGTCTTGCTGTCATAGAGATAGAGATATCAAATACAATACACAAATTACCAAACAGGACAACACTTGGGGGAAGAAACTCAGTTTGAAATATTCATGATTAAAAACCATAAGATTGTTTAAAAAAAGATCAATACCCAAGGCTCCATTCGGAAGTGCAAAAGAGAAAAAGAAATATTAGCTAATATAAACACTTTAAATACAAAGACTTAACTTCATAACCAAAGTCAGGTAAAACATATAGGGGATTTAAAGGTCCAATGTCCTGGTGTGTTTCACTGTTTATGTCTTGGGTGTCTGTTAAGCAAGGATTGATATAAGCTGAATAAAAAAACATTTAATCGCTGGAAAAAACTGATGTAGCTCCTTTTTTGCTAAACAATGTCTGATGGGAGGGGGGAAGAGGGGTTACAAGCCATGGAGCGGACTTTCAAACAGTCGTGGTGTTAACTGTGACAGGGAGAAAACAAACATGTAGGTGGACTCTGTATAGCTATTAACCTCCAGTCTGTTTTAATAATGTCAAAGCAAAGATAATTGATTCTGCAGGACATGAGACCATCAAAGAAAATATGTCTGTGAAAAAAATGCAACAGCTTATTTAGTTCAATGATAGCAGCAGGGATACTCTGTTTTTGTACTGTCTGGTTCTCTGTAATATCCATCCATTATCCATACTGCTTATCCCTTTCGTAATTGTGGGAGTCTGGAGCCTATCCCAGCTAACATTGGGGAAGAGGCGGGTTACAGTCACCCGCAGTCAATGGGCCAAATCAAGGGACATGACATGACATTTATGCTTACACTCACATCTGTGGGCAGTTTAGGGTCGCCATGTAACCGTACAAGCTTGGCTCTTGATCCGTGGGAGGAAACCTCAGTGCCTGGAGAACACCCATGCAGGCACAGGGAGACCATGCAAACTGTTCACAAAAAATCATTGTTGACACACAAAGTTGAACCAGCAATCTTCATGCACAAGATAGTTTATTCCAAAATATTTGTAGGATTCATCCAGGAGAATGAAAAGGGGGAATTCAGAGCCCTCCTGTTTGTCTCAGGTAAATAATCTTGATGAGTCATCTGTTGTATTGACTATGCTCCATAGAAACATCATTTAACACATACAATGACTTTTGTGAAAGATCACCTTAAAGGGGAAAATGGACGCCTTATCAACAGACCCAATTGACAAAGAGGACGGGACTGATGACAGACCAAAGCTTCAGGACTCTATGGTTTTACCCAGCGACTCCAAAGCCAGACAGGTATGTCCCAAAGATCAAACCTTAATGCAAGTAATGATATATATATTATATATATATATATATATATATATATATATATATATATATATATATATATATATATATATATATATATATATATGTGTGGTATATATATATATATATATATATATATATATATATATATATATATATATATATATATATATATATATATATATATATGTATATATATATATGTATACATATATATATATATATATACACACATATATACATATATATACACACATATATACACATATATATGTGTGTGTGTATATATATGTATATATATATATATATATATATATATATATATATATGTATATATATCAAGCCACAAGTTTATCAGAGCTGACTTGAACTGATGACACTCAAGTGTCTCCAACTGAAACCTTAATGAATGTTTTCCCAATGAGCACACAAGGTAATGGAAGAAACTACATTTTTTCAGCCTTTCTATCAAGAAACTGTGCTTTAGTTAACACTGTAATGCATCATGTCCAAAGTGAAGTGCCTGGACCAGTATCCACCAGTGGTCCATGCTCTGTGGAGACAGACCAGCCAAAGCCTCAGTGTGCTCTACAGCCCCCTTTTGTAGAGGTCTGCAGCATCTATGAAGACAAACAACAGTTCAGCTCCATCAACCAGGGACAGAACAGCCTCAAAACCATTACCGTCCATACGGAGCCAGATACTGAAGGTAGGGACAAAGCATTTTTAGGCTGCATTCACACTTCAAGCCAGGAGTCAGCGGTCAATTCATGAGCTATAACTACTCTGGCCAGATCTGCTACTGTGAGGACAGAACTTACATGGAAACTGGGCGGCTCTATGCTGCAGATGGGGCTCTTGACAGTTAATTAATTTTAGCATAAAACAAACCAAAAGAACAGCATTGGGATTAGTGTACACAGAGGTGAACGCACTATAATTCTTTACTTTTCTGCTAACAAGCACGTTTGTTTGGTTTTGATTAAACTGAGCCAAGGCCAGTGGCATAAGGGTGTTCAGTACAGTGTGCAGTTGCCTGTTTTTAATCCTTTTGACTCAGATCTTATGTTTCAAAGTCAGTGTGAACACCATAAGTAAAGTTGAAGAGTGACAAAAGTTATTCCTTTAAAATATTTTTTTGTGAAATATAGTTTACAATAATAAAAGTTACACAGCAATCATTTTTACCCAGAGAGTAACAAAAGCAAAATATATTTAAAATGAAGCAGACTGGTTTCTTTTACACTGTATTTTACTGAGATCATTAGGATTAACTTCAACTATACTCCCTTTAATGCTGAATTCCATCAGAGCTACTTAAAAAATGAAGTAATAAAGTTAGAAAGACCCTTAATAATGATTAAAAAAAATCACCTGATTTTTTAAGTTAATTTAAAGTTTCACCGTGCACCAGCAGTCTAATGTTATTCACAGTCTGAATGTAACTTTTGTCAGTTCTCCCTGCATTAATCAAATCAGTGATGTTGATTTTGATCTTTTATATTCCCTTACTTCTTTGTATCTGTCTAATATTGCTATTGGCAAATATCATCCATGCATAACCTTTGCAGAGCAGCTGGATCTGTCTAATTCAGTTTCTGTATTCAGGCAGATCCATGTTGCAACGCTTAAATCTACAGCAATAGTGAGCTTCCCAAAGCGACACAGTTCAAGTGAGACGACGAAAGAGAGTGACTGCTCGTACAGAAATTAGCATAGACGCTAACAGCTTCAGTAGACTTTTTTTTTTAGCTCTTCATATTTCTGAATCAAATAAAACATATCAACACCACAGACTTCAGAAAGGATAGTTTCACTTTACTTCTGACAGGTTTTGGCGATAGTTTGTTTTACACAGTAGCTCACATTCTGATTGGCCCGTAATGAATGCGATTGATGGAACAATTGTCCAATCACCTGCTGAATATGCTTTTGATAAGTTCTGTCATCCCCAATCACTTCCTATTGGCTCTTTCCAGTTGGACTAGTAAAATACAGTTGTGCCCAAAAGTTTACACCCCCCAGCAGAATTTCAGATTTTTTTTCTTTTCTCAGAAAATATGAATGATAACACAAAAACCTTTCTGTCACTCATGGTTAGTGGTTGAGTGAAGACATTTATTGAAAAAAAGATTAGTTTACTCTTTTTAAATCATAATGACAACAGAAACTTCAAAAATGACCCTGTTCTAAAGTTTACACCCCCTGGCAGTTTTGGCCTGATAACATGCACAAAATTTGACACAAATGGGTTTGAATGTCTACTAAAGGTAACCATCCTCACTGTGATCTATTAGCTTGTAAACTGTGTGTGTGTATGAAAGCTCAGTGAGTTTCTGAGCTCCTGACAGACACGTGCATCTTTCACTCAGTGCTACGTTGAAGTTTCTGGTTTCTGCGTCATGGGTAAAGCAAAAGAATTGTCGAAAGATCTGCGAGAAAAGGTATTTCAACTGTATAAAACAGGAAAAGGATTTTAAAAGATATCTAAGGAACTGAGGATGCCAAGAAGCACTGTTAAAACTCTAATTAAGAAGAGGAGAGAGAGGGATTCTGTTGAAACCAAACCACAGTCAGGCAGACCAACAAAAATTTCAGCTCTAACTGCAAGGACAATTGTTAGAGATGCAAAGAAAAACCCTCAAAGAACTTCTGCTGAAATACAGGACTCTCTGAAAAAAATTGGAGTGGATGTTTCAAGATCCACAATAAGGAGACTCTTGAAGAAACATGGGCTGCATGGTCGAGTCGCCAGAAAAAAGCCATTTCTACGCAAATGCCACAAAATATCCCGTTTACAATGTGCCAAACAGCACAGAGACAAGCCTCAAAACTTCTGGAACAAAGATATTTGGAGTGATGAGACCAAAATTGAACTTTTTGGCCACAACCATAAACGTTACATTTGGAGAAGAGTCAACAAGGCCCATGATGAAAGGTACACCATTCCTACTGTGAAACACGGAGGTGGATCACTGATGTTTTGGGGTTGTGTGAGCTACAAAGGCACAGGAAAATTGGTCAAAATTGATGGAAGGACAAATGCAGCATGTTATCAGAAAATACTGGAGTAAAATTTACACTCATCGGCCCAGAAGCTGCACATGGGACGTTCTTGGACATTCCGACACGACAATGATCCAAAACACAAGGCCTAATCAACCTGCCATTGGCTACAGCAGAATAAAGTGAAGGTTTTAAAGTGGCCATCTCAGTCTCCTGACCTCAATGTCATTGAGCCACTCTGGGGAGATCTCAAATGTGCAGTTCATGCAAGACAGCCCAAGAATTTACTTTTTGCCAAGAGGAATGGGCAGTTTTACCATCTGAGAAAATAAAGACCCTCATCTACAACAACCACAAAAGACTTCAAGCTGTTATAGATGTTAAAGGGGGAAACACAAGGTAATAAAAACTGGGGGGGGGGGTAAACTTTTGAACGGGGTCAATTTGGAAGTTTTTGTTGTCATTATGATTTAAAAAGAGTAAACTATTTTTTTTTTCAATAAATGTCTTCACTCAACCACTAACCATGAGTGACAGAAAGGTTTTTGTGTTACCATTCATATTTTCTGAGAAAAGGCCAAAAAATCTGAAATTCTGCTGGGGGGTGTAAACTTTTGGGCACAACTGTATATATATCTATATATCGATCTATCTATCTATACATATATAAATAAATAAATAAATAAATAAATAAATAAATAAATATATATATATATATATATATATATATATATATATATATATATATATATATATATATACATATATATAGATATATATATGTACATATATATATATATATATATATATATATATATATATATGTATACACAATACTTTGGCCTTTAATATTTGTTAAACTTTACACCAGAGAGGAAATTTGGAGTACAAAAACATGCAAAATGTTTTGAACTTCTGGGAAATTAATTATATCACCTTAAACAAAGAGTCATTCTGTATCTTGTACTTCTTGTTGATGAAAATTGGAGGAAGATTATAGTACAGATAGGACAAATTTTTAAAAAGTTTTAACAGGAAAGGAACAAAAACACTAAAGGCAACATTCTTTTCATAGGCATCTTTTATTTTTCTTCTCTGCAGCTTCAAGTACAATATAAAAGAGTATGCTAAACTGAGGCAAATTCCTGCAAAATAAAACAAATTACCTTTTTAAAAATGTAAATATATAGATTATTAATTAACTCTTTGTCACATCTGCCTTTCAGTCCTCATTAGTTTATCAGAGGCAAGTTTTAGTTCAAGTAGAACCACTTTCTTATTGTAAACATGAGTTAAAGTGCGTGAGGAAATCAAAATATTTTGGGGGACACTGCACATATTTCACAAACTTATTTAAACAGCCTGATTAATGTCCCCAGCTACGATGAAGCCTCCCCTGAAGGAGTCTGCTGATGATGATGTAGACTTTGAGGAGCTGTGATGACGCTAGTTAGCTCTTTAGCTAGTTAGCTTAGCTTCCGTGTCGGGAACAAGCCAATGAAGCCAGATTTCCGTCATAATCACAATAAAACAGTCACGGTTAAACTTATCTCTTGCCACCAGAAGGTCGTTGAATACTTTGAAAAGGGCTATAATCAGCTGATTATATCGGGTGGCCGATGTATCGGTCGGGCCCTACTTAGGACCCAGTTTGTTCACAATTTATATCAATGATTTATATCAATGATATCGATCTATGTATCTATCTATGTGTGTATATATATATATATATATATATATATATATATATATATATATATATATATATATATATTTATATATGTTTGTTAAAACATGTATGTTAACTAAATCTACCTCCACAGTGGTTAGTGATTGGTTTGGTGTTCAAAATTGCTGCTTTAATAATGTGGGAATATAGAGGTAATTAGTACAACAAAAGACACCCCTCTCCTAAACAGTGTCCCAATACCTTGTGGCTTACACTTACTGTCATGTGAAGTGAGTTAAATAATATATATATATATATATATATATACATATATATATATATATATATATCATTGTTGAAACCTGTCAATAAAGTTTTGACAGCCGAGCAGACAAATGTCCGTCATTCATCCTGCTGATAAATATATATATATATATATATATATATGGTGTCAGAAGTCAAACTGAAGGTGAGAGGTGGATCTGACTGATTGCTTTGAGCAACTTTGGGCGACTTTGTGCATCGCCATGGCAAAGTTTTGCCCTCCGGACCCGCTGGATTTTTACGAATCCGCCACCTGGCCGGATTGGAGACAAAGGTTTTTCGCGGTACAGGGAGGCTACCAAGCTAACAAAGGACGATGAATCTGTGCAGGTTAGCGCTTTGATTTATTCGATGGGGGCAGAGGCTGAGCACATATTCAAATCATTCACCTTCGCCAATGCAGAGGATGCAGGAAATTATGACTCGGTGCTTGCTAAGTTTGATGAACATTTCATACCGAGATGTAACGTCATCTATGAAAGGGCTAAATTCCATTCAAAGGGACAGCTTGCAGGTGAGAGCGTGGAGGCTTTTATCAGACAGCTGTATGAGTTAGCCAAAAACTGTGACTTTGGAGCTCAGAAAGAGGAGCAGCTGCGAGACAGAATAGTGATCGGGATTCGTGATGCAGCGCTATCTCAAAAGCTGCAAATGAAGGATGATTTAACTCTGCGAAGTGCAGTAGAAATGGCAAGACATTACGAACTCATTAAAGGACAGAATCAAGAACGATCTAGCTCAGCTAATGTAGATGAGGTGAAGACATTCAGAAGTAAGGGGAAGCGAGGCTACAGTGCCAGTGCAGCAAAAACACACAAACAAAGGAATGAGAATGTAAAGAAGTGTGGGAGATGCAACAGGGAGCACGGTGATTCTGAGCAGTGTCCAGCAAAAGGGAAAAGATGTAACAAGTGCAAGAAAATGGGTCATTTTGCAGTAGCATGTTACACAAAGAGTGTGCAGGAAATAACTGTCAGCAACTGTAAAGATGAAAACGAGGAATACCCAGTATTCTTGGGTTCACTCACTGAGGCTAAAACGACAGTGAACGAGGTAATCACAGAGGATGAGCCACCATGGTACACTGTAATGAACATTGCAAACACCCCTGTGACATTCAAAATAGACTCCGGAGCTGATACATCAGTGATTACAGAAGCTACATATGATAGCCTAAAGGAAAAGCCTCATCTCAAACCCATGAAAGGACCACCACTAGGCAGCCGGGTGGCACTGTGACCACAAAAGGACAGTTTATGGCCAAAATAAAAGCTGAAATCAAAGACAAGCTGCAGTACTGCTACTTCAGAGTAGTTGTTGTCAAGTCACGTGGGGACAATCTACTAGGCCGAGCTACCGCCACCAAGTTAGGTCTGATTAAACACGTAAAGCTGGAAGTGAATGTTTTTTGGTGATGTAGGCTTATTAAAGGGGACCCTGTGAGGATCTTGCTCAAAGATGGAACCAAACCCTACAGTGTAGCCACACCACGACGTGTCCCAGTCCCACTATTACCCAAAGTGGAGGAAGAACTAAAACGAATGGAGACAATGGGCATTATAGAAAAAGTTACTCAGCCAACACAATGGTGCGCACCCATGGTTCCAGTCATGAAGAAAAACAACAAACCCAGAATTTGTGTTAACTTAAAGAGACTGAACGAATGTGTGGAGCGTGAAAAGTATATCTTGCCCACAATCGATGATCTTCTCCCCAAGCTCGCAGGAAGTACTGTCTTCTCAAGTTTGAGCCGCCAGTGGGTTCTGGCAGATCCCCTTAGCTGAGGACTGCGCTCTGCTGACGACATTCATCACCCCACTGGGCAGGTACTGTTTTAAAAGATTACCATTTGGCATCACATCCGCGCCTGAAATATTTCAAAGGAAAATGTCAGAGCTACTGCAAGGGCATGAAGGCGTGATAGTCTACATGGATGACATTTTGGTTTTTGGAGAAACACAGGAGCAGCATGATATGAGACTCAGCAAAGTGCTGGAGTCCATCAGGAAGGCTGGTCTTAAGCTCAATAAGGAGAAATGCAAGCTGTCGCAACCAAAGTTGGAGTTTCTGGGTCATGTGGTGAGCAAAGACGGCATCAGGCCAAACCCAGCAAGAGTTTCTGCCATCACAGGCATGAACGCCCCCACAAACATTGAGGAGTTACGACGCTTCCTGGGTATGGTGAATTACATAGGTCGCTACCTGCCAAACCTGTCTACCTGTCTATAGCCATTAAATGACCTGCTTAAATCCAGCAGAGTATGGACCTGGGGCCCTCGACAAGACCAGGCCTTCTCTGAGGTAAAAGCTCTGATCTCATTAGCCCCAGCGTTGGCCTACTTTGACCCCAAGAGACCCACAGTTGTGAGCGCTGATGCAAGTAGCTATGGCCTCGGAGGCCTACTGTTACAGGAGCACGAAGGGATACTGAAGCCAGTGGCATTCCGTTCTCGGACCCTGACTGGCGCCGAACAAAGATATGCCCAGATAGAGAAAGAATGTCTGGCTGGCGTGTGGGCTTCAGAGCGTTTTTACCAGTATCTGTGTGGCTTGGAGTCATACAAACTCTACACAGACCACAAGCCCTTGGTCTCATTAATCAACTTAAAAGACTTGGACACTACACCTCTCCGCTGCCAGCGCCTTCTCATTAGACTGATGAAGTTTAATCCGTGGCAGTGTATGTTCCAGGAAAAAACCTTGTCGCTGCTGATGCACTGTCAAGACACCCGTTACAGAACACAGAGCCAAATGACTTGGAACAGGACGTCCAGGCATATGTGGATGCTATAGAGGAGAGTGTGGGAGTGAGGAAGCCAGTCTTGGAGCAGATCAAAGATCAGACAGAGAGGGATGGTGAGTTGCAAGTCATCCTGAAATACATAAGAAATGGTTGGCCCAACCACATTAAAACATAGCTATGTCAGCCAAGCAGTACTTTCCTGAGCGCTCAGCACTGAGTGAGCTGAATGGAGTCCTGAGACGCGGAACACAGATCGTGATTCCATGCAGCATGCGTGATGATATGCTCCAGAGAATACATCAGGGTCACCAGGGGCTGACAAAATGTAGACAGCGCTACAAAACCGCCATCTGGTGGCCAGGCATTGGTAACGACGTGAGAGAACTTATACAGTCATGTCAACACTGCAACATCAACCGACCGAGCCAGAAAAGGGAGCCCTTAATAACCACACCCCTCCCGGAGCTCCCATGGCAGAAAATTGCAGCTGATCTCTGTGAGTACAAGGGACATACATACCTCGTCATCATTGACTATTTTTCAAGATGGCTTGAAGTTCTTAATCTGCCAAAGACAAACAGTGAAACTGTTATTGAGAAGCTGAAAAGCACCTTCAGTCGTTGGGGAATACCAGAGGAGGTCAGGACGGATAATGGGCCACAGTTCTCTGCTGAACTGTTTAAGAGATTTGCGGCAGAGTTTGACTTTCAGCATGTCACTTCCAGCCCTCATTTTCCCCAGTCCAACGGTATGGCTGAACGTGCAGTCCAAACAGCCAAAGCCATTCTGAAACAGGACGACCCTCACCTGGCACTCCTAACATATCGCTCAACCCCAACAGAGCCTACAGGAGAGAGCCCTGCAAAACTCATGATGGGACGGAGTCTCACGCACGACCCTGCCAACCTTCAAGGAAAATCTAAGACCTACCTGGCCCGATCTTGAGAAAGTGAGAAACAATGACCAGCGAGCCAAGCAGTCATACGAGAGATTTTACAACCGCCGTACTCTACAAAACAACTAACTCCGCTCAGCTGCGGTGACCACGTTAAATCTTAAGATTGATGGTGAGAAAAGCGTGGGTGAGAAGAGCTGTGGTGCAGCATATAGACGTAGCGCCACGTTCATTCACATTACAAACAGACCAAGGTGACACACCAAGGAGGAACCACAGGAACATCCAACTTGTGAATAAGGAACTTCCTGCAGAGACTTGAGTGGCCCCGTCTGAGTCAGTACACCCAGAGACATTGCAGCCGGAGACAGTTTACCAGGAGCCAAATGTCACCCCACCTGTCATTAATCATCCAACAACAGACCCTGGAGGTCCAGTTGTCACACGGAGTGGAAGAGTGTTAAAGCCAGGAACTCTTTTCTTTAGAGGGGAGATGTCATGTGAAGTGAGTTAAATAAAGATAGCCTGTTTTGTAAGGCTAGACTACGCAGGCGGGCAGACGCCAAACAGTTGTCATTGTTGAAACCTGTCAATAAAGTTTTGACAGCCGAGCAGACAAATGTCCGTCATTCATCCTGCTGATAAGAATATTATCTCAGAGAGCGTATGAAAACGCCACACTTACATTATTATTTTTTTTGTGTAATATCTTTTTAATTCATGTACTGCATTGTTTAAATAGCTTTTGTACTTTGACAATATCATACACAGGCAGAAAACAATGGTTAGCCAGAAAGGTGCAATAACAGACTTTCACCACTAGATGGAGTGTACTGCAGCGAGTCCGTTTGTCTACGTCACGGTACATGGTGCGTTCCAGTTGTAGTCGGAGGTCAGAATTTCCCACTTCCGAGTAGGAAATTTCATCTGGAACGCCCCCCGAGGTCGGAATATCCTACTAGGAACTCGGGGGAACCTCGCCACCCCCGAGTTGACAATCGAAGATGGCAGCCCCCAGTGTGAACAGTTATTTAGCTCCTCTAATAATCCATTTATTTGCACTTCTGACTAGTGTGTGTTGCTCTAAATCAGCTGTATACATAGTATTGTTAGACTTATATTTACAAAAATGCTGCCATAGTGATAATCACATTCTTTATGTGATATTTGTGAACAACAACGCAGGGCGTGCTAACAACAGCTAACAATAGCCTGGTCGATCGACACGGTTTTTTTCCGACTTCAACTGGAACGCCGACAAGTCGGAGATGACGTCACTCCCATTTTCCAGTTCCCAGTTCCGAGGTAAATGGAACGCAGCAACAGCTATACCTACTTTCATTCAGTGCTGTATCCTGATGCTAGACAGAAGCATGCTCCTTACTTCTGTATATTTTTGTATGTGTATCCTCAGCTCTGAAATCAACATTAAAAATATAAACGTCACACTGAAGTGAGTCTCGCTTAACTCAAAGTGTGCAACAATAAAACATATATTTTTCTTCCTGTTTCCTTCCTTTTTGTGTTTATTTAAAATAATATATTATTTAGCCATTATTTTGGTTGGTTTGGGACTGTTCATTTGTAAACACTTTTAGTTTTAAAACTTTTTGTAAAAAGGTTTTCTATGCAGGAATTTAAACATATGATATTAATACTCTTTAGAGGTCTCTGCAGAAACTAGGTAAATGAGGAAGAAACAAGTTGGAAATAAAGGCACAACAACTCACTTTACTTTACAGGTCTGCTCTGCAGAAATTGGGTAAAAATGAGGAAGAAACAAGTTGGAAATGAAGGTGCAACAACTCACTTTACTTTACAGGTCTGCTCTGCAGAAATTAGGTAAAAATGGAAGAAACAAGTTGGAAATAAAGGCACAACAACTCACTTTACTTTACAGGTCTGCTCTGCAGAAATTGGGTAAAAATGAGGAAGAAACAAGTTGGAAATGAAGGTGCAATAACTCACTTTCCAGGTCTGCTCTGCAGAAATTAGGTAAAAATGGAAGAAACAAGTTGGAAATAAAGGCACAACAACTCACTTTACAGGTCTGCTCTGCAGAAATTGGGTAAAAATGAGGAAGAAACAAGTTGGAAATAAAGGCACAACAACTCACTTTACAGGTCTGCTCTGCAGAAATTAGGTAACAATGAGGAAGAAACAAGTTGGAAATAAAGGCACAACAACTCACTTTATGTCAGCTCTGCAGAAATTATTAGACAATTTAACTGGCCTGATCAATGGAAGTTAGTTGTCAGTTATAGTTAAATTAATACTTGTCAACTATGTAGAATTTGCACATGTGGTCAGTGTATCTGTCTGTCATTTGACAACAAGGCCGTCAACTGTGCCTGACCAGATCACGTTTGCCATGCACCTGTACTCACGGTGTCTATCACAATCAGGTAAGGCCAATTTACAACCCCACTCTTGGTGAATATCACATCTAACGCCTTTAATTGTATCATGTAAAACGTTATAGCCCTAATCATAAAGGTATATCATTTTGCATGTGATCTCTATTCTGCATATCAACAAACTTGGTACTAAAGAACTTGGTGAAATTTAATAACACAGAGCTAACTATCAGCTGCTTATTGGGAAATTGAATTATTCACTTAACATTTTAAAGGTAACTTTCAGGAAACAATGAACCTAACATCTGTATACCAGAACTAAGCAGCTATTTATCACCAGCTTCTAGCAGAAACGTTGGGATATTTTTAAAAACATTTTGTGGTGGGTTGTAATTTAATTTTAAATAAATTATTTGCTAATCGTCACCTTTTTCCCTTGCAATTTGGAGTAAATTTGAAAGAAACTGGAAAAAACAGTAACCTACCAATTGTGACTTGCAAAAATAAATTTGGACATTACTTCAAGGAAGTTATGTGCTGATTTTAAAGAAGTTATGTGCTAATTTTCACCAAATTCTCATGAAATTTCGGGGGTAATTTCAAAGAAGTAAGAAATAACTTTGTCTAATTATTACCTAATTGCGATGAAATTTGTGGACCTCCAAAGTAAAGTGTTACCAAACTTTCTTAATTTTACACACAGAACTCTTAAAGGCAAAACATGTTTATTTATTGAGCACCACTCGTACACCAGGTTATTCAAAGTGCTTTACAGAACAAGAAAAATGCATTAAAATCACAATTCAGAATTAAAACAAAAAAACACTTTATAAATGAAAATATCTATATGACATTGAATTTAATGTCCAAAACATGAAGTGAAAGAGGTCAATCCGAGTTACAATTAAACTTCCAAAATAGGACAGAAAAACTCTGTTTGACATTACAATTGGGGGTCCAAATAAGATGTCAATCTGAAGTTACAATTAAATGTACAAAATTTGACAGATTAAACATTATTGACATTACAATTAAACATCCAAAACATAAAGTCAAAGATGTCAATCCGAAGTTACAATTAAAATGTCCAAAATATGACAACATCCAAACAGACTCAATGGTTTGATTCAATGATATTCATGGCAAAAGGAACAACACAGATATATGCATCAGAAATATTAATGAAGATTAATATTCTTTGGCCTTTTGCAGATTTTAAGTGTTTTCTCTGTCTCAGCCTTCTTAAAGGTGCACGTTAGCAAGGCTACAGCCCTTACATTTGACTCAACTTAACCACTATTAAAGATAATTACTGTCATTGAAATATGTTTGGATGGTGTAATTCAGCGTAAAAGGTGTCAACTTTCACATTTGTCAGACTGTGTTGAAACTTTTTGTTGTATTATTTTCTGAATGCATTGCAAACCACCTTAACACGGACTTCTAACTCAGAAAAGGGCTTTTTTATTTAGTGCTGGCCTGGACAATACATTGTTTAGGATTTTTAGATATTTTTTCAATCAGACTACAGTATAATGAAATGTTGTTATCAACATAGAGGGAATTAAAGTTGTTTGAAAAACATGTGGCAGACTTTGTGCTCAGATCCAACTTTGTTTACTGTTATATCTAATTGGTGTAATATTCTTCTTTACCACACAATAATCTACACCAAACGTTTGTCCAAATAGGAATTTTTCATGACATAATCTTGTTTATTTTAGGTCCAATTCTGTTTATCTTTGTCATAATTTGGATATTGAGATTGTTGTCATTTTACTTGGTTGTAGTTGCTTCTGTGAAACTCTTGGGTTTATTTTAAATAAATTAAAAAACACAAATATTTTTCACTTGAGCTGTTTTAAGCAAAGATACATGGGGATGATTTAGACTCTTCTTCAAGATTGTATTTAAAACTTTATTATTTTTACACATACAACTTTAAAGGCAAGGCAAGTTTTTTGACAGAGCACAACTCTTACACAAGGTAATTCAAAGTGCTTTACAGAGCAAGAAAAATGCATTAAAATGACAAGGGAGTATAAAAACAAAATAATCATTATAAAAAGACATCTACTCAAAATTAGAATTGAACATCCAAAACATGAAGTAAAACGTCAATTAAATTCAACAATTAAATTCCAAACATGACAGAAAGACTTGAATCTAACATTACAATTAAACATCCAAAACATGAAGTAAAAGACGTCAATCAAACATTTCAATTAAGCGTCCAAAACATAACAAAAAAGACATCTCTCCGATGTTACTATTAAATGTCGACAACATGAAGTAAAAGACGTCAGTCCAGTTAACGTCCAAAAACTTGACAGGAAAAGGCGTGTATTTGACTTTACAATTGAATGTCCAAAACATGAAGTAAAACATGTCAATCTGAAGTAACAATTACATGTTAAAAACATGACATAAAAAAAAAATGTGACTGCTAAACATCCAAAACATGAAGTAAAAGATGTCAGTCTGAAGTTAAAGTTAAATGTCCAAAACATGACAAAGACATTACAATTTACTGTCAAAAACGTGAAGTAATAGGTCAATCCGAATAATCCAACTTTACAGTTAAATGTCCAAAATATGACAGTAAAAGGCGTCTTTCAGACGTTACAATTAGATCTCAAAAACATCAAGTAAAAGACGTATTCAATGTCAATCTGACGTCATCCAACGCCCATCCATATGTTCAAATTAAATGTCCAAAATATGACAGTAAAAGACGTCTATCTAATGTTACAGTTAAATGTGGAAAACATAAAGTAAAAAATCTGACAAAATTAAACTTCCAAAACATGACAAAAACATCTTTTAGAAGTTACAATTAAATGTGGAAAACATGGAGTTCAAAACATCAATCCATCTTGAAAATTAAACATCCAAAATGACAGAAAAAGACATCTATTTGACATTGCAATGGAACGACCAATGCATGAAGTAAAAGGTCAATCCGAATAATCTGATGTTACAATTAAACGTCCAAAATATGACAACATCCAAGAAGGCTCATTGGTTTACTTTCATGTTACTTGGGTCCACAAAAGGAGCAACACTTAGTGGTACATATTGGTCTTGTTAGTGCTTTATCACGAGGAAGAAAACAATCCTGCCACTAAAACTTCTCTCTGAAGGATTTTGTATTGTCCCAAAGTCCTTAAAAAAGGTTTGTCCTCTAACCTTCCCTCTTATTTGTTTTAAATCCTCCACAGGAACGTCTTCACAGCGTCATCATCATACGGGCAACCTGCCAAAAATGAAGCCTTTGAGAGCGGGGTAAAGATGCGTTTTTATTGCAAAGATAGGCAATAAATAAATAAAAAGGAAACAAGGTTTTACAAAATAATAAATCACAGCTTAAGAGGCTGTGGTCAATGTTAGTTTCGTCCTGTGAGACGTCATCTGGGTGTTTGTCAGCTGTCCCTACTAATAGGCGAGCGCCCTCATCACCTGCGGAGGGCGCAGACAAGATTAAAGGTCAACAAAAATAAAATCTTAACTATGTAAATAAAACACAAATATGGCTCCTACACACCGGCCCCCAATTGTTCTCCATAGAATCAATTACATCTTCAAATTAAGAAACAATGGAGCCATTAATTAACATTACTTCATTAATATTAGCAAATAAAAAGGTATATACATTACATCCCTTTAGGATTTCTCCCCTTTATCGGAGGAAGTCACTCAGTCTCCAGGATGCAGCACAGCTTTGTGATTGGTCTTTCAAGGATTGAGGACTTAGTCTTGACCTTCACTGAGCGGACCAGACCCCTCTGGTCAGACTTGATCTCTACCACTCTTCCTAGTGGCCATGATCCTCGGGGAGCTGTGGGGTCAACGACCAAAACAATGTCTCCAACATCAAAGTTCCTTTTAACTTTGTTCCACTTCTGTCTCTCTTGAAGCAGGAGGAGATATTCCTTAGTCCATCTTTGCCAGAAGAGGTCAGACATGTACTGGACTTGTTTCCAGCGACGTCTGACATAGAGGTCAGATTTTAGGAAGGTTCCAGGGGGGAGAACTGGTTGGGTTTTTAACAGGAGGATGTGGTTTGGAGTTAGTGGTTCTAAGTCCTGTGGATCAGAAGAGACTGTGCAAAGGGGGCGATTGTTAAGAATGGACTCTACCTCACGGAAGAGGGTTTGAAGGCCTTCATCATCAATGATTTGCTGATGGAGAGTGGAGTTCAGCACTTGGCGGACAGATCTTATCAGTCTTTCCCAGACCCCACCATAGTGTGATGCTGCTGGTGGATGGAAGTTCCACTGGATTCCATCAGGCAGTAGGGCATCTTGGATCTTACTGTGCTTAAAGGAGTCCAGGGCCTTTTTGAGCTCTGCCTGTGCACCAACCAGGTTTGTGCCATTGTCCGATCTGATGATTTTAACCTGACCTCTCCTGCATATAAATCTTCTCAAGGCATGGATGCAGGAGTCTGTGTCCAGTGAATAAGCTACCTCTAAATGCACAGCTCTGCTGGACAGACAGGTGAATAAAACCCCATACCTTTTGATGGATCCTCGGCCCCTCTTCACTTCAAACGGGCCAAAATAATCTAGACCTACATTGGTAAATGGAGGAAGGTCAGGGAAGATTCTTTCCTGTGGCAAGTCTGCCATCCTCTGTTCCCCTAATTTACCTCTGAGGCAACGACACACAACACATTTTGAGATCACATGTCTTGCAACTGAGTTAGCTTTTACCATCCAGTATTTCTTGCGGAGCTGGGAGAGCATGTGATTCCTTCCACTGTGTCCTGTACGTTCATGGATGTGTCTTAATAGAAGGATGGAAATGTGAGCATCTTTGGGTAAGATACAGGGATGTTTGGTTTCATCGGGCATTGCAGATCTATGTAGCCTGCCACCGACTCTAATGATGCCATCATCTAGGAAAGGGTCGAGCTTATAGATTTTACTGCTTCTTTTCAATTTGACAGGATTCTTTTGAAGCATTTCCAGTTCCTGTGTGAATGATTGCTGCTGAACGTAGATGATGACCGACCTTTCTGCTTGTGAGAGATCTTCCACTGAGAGGAGCTGTCCACCTACTGTGGTCCTGAAAGTGCCAAGCTTAGAGCTCACCTTTTGGCTGGATGAGCGGGTAGTCATGTGACCTGATGGAAGGTCTTTTTTCCATTTGACAGTTAACATCAAAAATGTCTTCATCCTCAAGTACCAAGCCACTGCTTTGAGCAATCTCATCCAATCTGAGAAAATAGACAGAAGCTGATCTGTGGGAGATGCAGTGTTTTTTTACAACTGTAGTGAACACAGACGGGATTTTCCTGACCTCTGGATCATCCTGTGATACTGTGTTAGAGCTCAATGCCTTTTCTACTGGCCAACTTTCCTCCGGCCCCCATAGGAACTCTGGTGCATGAATCCACCTGCTTTGCTGCATGAACTTGACTGCACTGAGCCCTCTTGAGGCGTCGTCAGCAGGATTATCTTTGCTGCTGACATATTTCCACTGACACACTTCTGTGTTGTCACGAATCAAGGAAACTCTGTTGGCTACATACGTTTTAAATCTAGCCTTTTCACTGGATATGTACTTCAGTACAGTTTGACTGTCAGTCCAAAAGACTGAGCGTTTAAGGCCAAGGTCTGATTCTTTCCTTAGCATTTTGTCAACCTTTACTGACAGTGCTGCTGCAGCTAACTCTAGTCGAGGAACTGTGATTTGTTTCAGGGGAAGGACTCTAGACTTTCCTTGAATAAATGTGACATGAACGCTATCCTGCTCATTAACCAGTCTGATGTAGCTAACTGAACCATAGCCAAGCTCACTTGCATCAGCAAAGTGATGCAGTTGCACATGTTTTTGTGCTCCAAAGTCCTTGGGCTTCACACAGCGAGCAACCTCAAAGTTCTTTAATCTTTCCAGACTGTTCATCCACTCCATCCATTTTTCTGATATGACTTGGGGCAAAGGCTCATCCCACCCAAAGCCTCTCTGGCAGAGCTCCTGTAGCAGTGGCTTTGCTGGTAGGATCAAGGGGGCAAGAAATCCTAGTGGGTCAAAGATTGAACTGACAACTGATAGTATGCCTCTTCGCGTGTGTGGCTTTTGACTGAGGTTAATGTTGAACTTGAAATAGTCAGAGTCCACACACCAGTGCAGTCCCAGTGGTCTTTCGATGGGCAGACCGTCTTTGTCCAAATCTAATACCCTGACTTCCTTTGCCCTTTGTTCCTGAGGGATGGTGGCGAGGACTGTTCGGCTGTTGCTGACCCACTGAGTGAGCTGAAATCCTCCTTTGCTGCACAGTGCTGTGAGGTCTTGAATTAACTGAATGGCTTCAGAAGATGTTGGTAATGACTTTAAACAGTCATCTACATAAAAGTTGTTTTGGACTGTTTCAGCTACTTGAAGGGGATAGTGTCTTTTGTTGTCATTAGCAGTTTTTTGCAGGGCAAAGTTTGCACAGCTCGGGGAAGACACAGCACCAAAAATGTGAACAAGCATACTCTCTTGGGTTTTGATCAAGGTCCCCTTTTGGCCACCACAGAAAGCGCAGGTAGTTGATATGGGATTTCTGAACCCTAACCTGATGAAACATTGATTTAATGTCGGCCATAACTCCAACTGGCTCTTTCCGAAATCTCAAGATAACTCCTATGAGAGAGTTTGCCAAGTCAGGACCTTGCAGCAGCTCTGTGTTGAGAGACACTCCTTGATAAGAGGCTGAACAGTCAAAAACTACCCTAAGCTTTTTCTTTTTGGAGTGGTACACTCCGTGATGTGGGATGTACCAAGTCTTTCCAGGAGGTTGTTTCAGCTCAGCCTGTGGGATTTCTTCTGGATAGTTATTTTCGAAGATGTCATTCATGAATGCCACGTAGTCCTGTTTATACTGCTGGTCCTTTTTCATTTTTCTTCTGAGGCTCTGGAGACATTGTTCTGCTACCTGGCGGTTGTCAGGCATGCCACAGTTTTCTCTCCTGAAAGGTAACTTTAGGTGGTAATGTCCATCTTTTAGAAATGCCTCATCAGCTATCTTCAAAAACCTTCTATCCTCAACTGACATCTCAGCTTTTTCCTCAGATGCTACCTCTCTAAAGTCCTGGTTGTACTGATAGATTAAAAGCTCTTCTAATTTTGTAGCTGATAACCTATTGACTGAAGCACTTGACACTTTGCCCTCACTAGCAGCTCTTAATGGCCCATTTACTACCCACCCCAATAGGGTTCTAACTGCATAGGGCCCCTCCCCCTGGCTATTAATAACCTCCCATGGCTCTAACAGTTTTGGAGCATTTGTACCTATTAATAACTCCACCTCTGCATTGACACTGGGAAGTTGGACTTTGCTTAGATACTCCCACTGAGCTAAGCTCTCCTGCCTGGGGACGCTGTTTGTGGTGACGGGCATTTCTTTCTGGGTGAAGGCTTCAGGAAGAGGTAAGAAGCTGTCGCTGTCCAGTGCTGAAACTTCAATCCCAGGTACAACATAGGCAGGAACAAACTGAGTTTGGTTCATTGTGCTGAGAAGAATCTGAGTTTGCCTTCCTTTCAGGTTGAGCTTTGACTTTAACTTCTCTGAACAGAAGGTGGCTGTAGATCCAGGATCCAGGAGGGCATAGACCTGTAAAACCTGACTGCCCTTTGCTGCCTTAACTTGAACTGGGACAATAGAAAGTATGCTTTCTTGGCATCCAGCCTCTATATGGCCGCATAACTCTACAGATGAGCTGCCTATGACATCAGGGGATCTCTCTACCTCTTTATTGTCTTTGCTGTCTATGTGCAGAGAGCTTGGGTGAGTTTGTTTACAGGTTCTACAGGTAAGGCGTTTTTTGCAGTCTCTGCTAATGTGACCTGTGGAGAGACAGCCAAAGCAAATGCCTTTAGTTTTTAAAAAGCTAAGCTTATTTCTATGTGTGCTTTTTAAGAATTGTCTGCACAAATCTAATTTGTGTCCTGAATTACAGAAGGGGCAAGAAGGTTCAGTTGGATTTTCCTTTGGGGCAAAAGCGATGCTTGTGGCAAAACTACTTCCTGCTGGTTTGGATATTTGTGACCTAACAGGTGGTCTAGCTTTACCTCTGCCACTTGACTGGTCATGAAGGTCACCGAAAAGTGGGTCTGCTGTTATACGGGCTTGTTTTTCAATAAAGCAGATGAGGTCTTGAATTCTGACTCTGCGATGGCGCTCCTCTTGCAGCTCGTATGCTTTGTTGCGCCATCTTTCTCTGAGCTTGAAAGGCAGTTTAAGAACAATGCTTCTCATGTTGGAAACTGTGTCAAGCTCCTCCATATACTCCATTTCCTCCATGGCATTACAGCAGCTCCTTAAGAACATGGCATAATCCTGCAGAGATCTTGAATCCTCTGATTTTATTTGAGGCCAGGCAAGAGCCTTTTCCAGGTAAGCACAAGAGATTTTATATTCATTTCCAAAGTTTTCTTTCAACAAAGCCTTTGCCTTTGGGTAGCCTCTGTTTGGTGACATGTACTCACAGCTTTTAACTAATTTTTGTGCTTGGCCTTTGGTAAATTGTATAAGAAACTGTAGCCTGTCTCTGTTATTGTCTGTTTTGTTTTCAATCATGTTTTCAAAAGAGTTTATGAATGACTTGTATTCAAGGATTTGTCCATCAAAGAGTGGTAGGCTTCCTTGGGGAAGAGAAGACGTGATCTGCTGTTTCACCAGAATCCTTGTCAGTTCATTCTGGTTCTCCAGGATTTTGATAATGCTGTTCCCCTGTGCTGTGCTGGACATGGAAGACAGTGCTGGTTCTGTGTCTTGGGGGATCAAAGGAGATGCGATGGGAAGAGGTCTGCAGAGGTTTTGGCTGATGGTCACTACCAGCCCTGTGCTGGATGCCAGACTGCTCACTAAAGTCATCTGCTTCTATATCAGTCAGGGGAAACTGGATTTGAACACCTGCCTTTGCTCTAACAGCTGGGAGTGTTCTATCTGAGAGAGAAATCAAACTCTCCTGTTTGACATTTAAATGCTCCTGTGGACCAGCTGATAAAGGGTCTGTGACTGTTTCAGGCTGGAAGGGAACACTTTCTGAACTTTCAGCTTCTCTGAGGTAGTTAATTTTAGCTGTAGGGGCTGCTATCTCTGTCTGTAGTTCTGATGTTTCTCTTTGCTTTTTTAGAATTTGTTCCTGTTCTTCAATAGCATGTTTTTCCTTAAGTTTTGAAACTTTAGTCATTAAAGCTATCCTTTCTGCTTCTGCACTGATGCGTAGTGAGGAAGTTGATGCCCTACTGGAAACAGACCTAACTGACTGCCTATCAGTCTCAATCAGACCTGCACCCTCACATTCCTCCTCTGGATTAGAATAATCTGCATCAGGGGGGACTAAAGGCAGTCTATTTGAGTGGGATTTTTCTGCATTGACGATCCATTTTGTCACTTCAGCTAGAAATTCCACTATCTGTGCACATTTGGGCTGATACCAATTTTCATTATCTTCTTTTCTTTTTTCTTCATCCAACATGGCAGAGTAAGAGGCGTTCAAGTCTTTAAAATCATCCAGATATTCGTTGAACTTGATCATGTTTCCTTTAACTTCATCAAGAAATTCATTTTCAGTCATCAAACTTTTTACGATGTTCATCCTCCGTGTAAGATGAGACAGTTTCCCTGATCTGGCTGAGCGCAGACACGCAGCTGCTCCATTCATGTCTCCCACACCTGACGTTTCTCCTTCATCAGAATTAGCCATTTTACTCAAAAATGAAGACCAAAAACGTTCAAAAAATATTATTCTTTTCTTCAAAAAATCGAAAAGTATCCCAACACTTCAAAAAACGATTTGTTTTCTTCCAAAATCCACATTAATTCAACTTAATTTCGTTCATTAGAGGTCGCGCGCCCCATGGCTCTCAATTGTTTGGCAAGCCGTAAAAAAGTTGGAAAAACAAAGAATACAGTCCATTAATACAAAAACAACGGACGGTTTTCGTTTTGTTATTCTTCAAACATTATTTTTCAACGAAAAAGTCATCAAAAAAGTTTGTAATGGGGGCACGTACCTCCTCTGAAGTGTTTCTTTGTTTCCTTATTCCGCGCCTCAGGTTGGCGTCGGCGTCTCCATTGTCCTTATCCCGGCTCTCAAAGTTCTCCAAAGTCCTCCAAAGTTCCGTCCACAGCCTCAACATTGGCGAATTGTATTGTCCCAAAGTCCTTAAAAAAGGTTTGTCCTCTAAGCTTCCCTCTTATTTGTTTTAAATCCTCCACAGGAACGTCGTCACAGCGTCATCATCATACGCGCAAGCTCCCAAAAATGAATCCTTTGAGAGCGGGTTAAAGATGCGTTTTTATTGCAAAGATAGGCAATAAATAAATAAAAAGGAAACAAGGTTTTACAAAATAATAAATCACAGCTTAAGAGCCTGCGGTCAATGTTAGTTTCGTCCTGTGAGCCGTCATCTGGGTGTGTGTCAGCTGCCCCTACTAATCGGCGAGCGCCCTCATGACCTGCGGAGGGCGCAGACAAGATTAAAGGTAAACAAAAATAAAATCTTAACTATGTAAATAAAACACAAATATGGCTCCTACAGATTTTATTGAACAACAAGTTCTATCTGGAGGTGCACATCTCCTACTCAGACAGAAACTTCACTTTGTAGCTCTTGTTAAAGTTCTTCTAAAGGGGCTTTTGGTGAGCAAATGTCTCTCTTCTGCTGTGATTGTGCATTTATGATCTTGCACTCACTGGGTGACGATTTTTGAAGTGATCAGTAAGAAACAAAGCTCTGATTGGCCTTATTCTGTTCATAGCTGCTTTAATCATCAAGTATTAACTGCATTTGGGTCGAATAATGTAGAATTAGCTTTCTGAACTCTTAAAAACTTTATAAATAATGTTTCTCTTTTTACACAGTGTGTACTTAATAATGTGCAGTTACAGTAAAATGAATGAGGTCCTCTTGGTGAGCAGAGTTTCCTCCCTCCACTGTAAATAATGACAGATGTGTGTTTGTGTCTCTTTGTTGAAACTGTGCGTCAGGGTTGTGAGGACTTGATGAAAATCTGTCTGATAAATGTGCTGATGTTGTGTTGAGTTGTTGAGCCCTACATCCTGACACCTTTGTTTTGTTTGTGTCTGTAGATCCCAGATCCAGCTCTCCAGCTCTAGAGGACAAAGACCTCCGCGCCTACACAGCTGTCCAGGTGACCAAACAGCTGTCCTTGTGGCCGCCAAGGTAAGTGTCCTTCATTGGTAAAGATGGAGGACTTTTCTCATTTATTGTACCCTTTTCTCCCTTATCCCACTGCCCCACTTCATCCTTACTCCTCTGAGACTGCTCTCAACCAAGACTCCCTCTTTGGCGTCTTTGGCTCTGACTCGACTGTGACTACCCCCCTTCTCCAACTTTTCCATCCTATGATTTAAGCCAGTCCTCCCCCTCAATCTCCTCAGACTCCTCCACCCTTTGATTTCAGCCAGTCCTCCCCCCTCAATCTCCTCAGGCTCCTCCACCCTATTTCAGCCAGCGTCCTCACGCTCAATGTCATTTATTGGCTCCTTATCCACCCTTTATTTCCAGCCAGTCCCCCCCCTCAGTCCTTACTCCTCTGAGACTGCTCTCAACCAAGACTCCCTCTTTGGGCGTCTTTGGCTCGACTCCGACTCTGACTATCCCCCCCCTTCTCCAACTTTTCCATCCTATGATTTCAGCCAGTCCTCCCCCCCTCAATCTCCTCAGACTCCTCCCCCCTTTGATTTCAGCCAGTCCTCCCCCCCTCAATCTCCTCAGACTCCTCCACCCTATTTCAGCCAGTCCTCCCCCCCTCAATCTCCTCAGACTCCTCCACCCTATTTCTGCCAGTCCCCCCCCAATTACTCCTCTGAGACTGCTCTCAACCAAGACTCCCTCTTTGGCGTCTTTGGCTCTGACTCCGACTCTGACTATCCCCCCATTCTGCAACTTTTCCATCCTATGATTTAACCCAGTCCTCCCCCCCTCATTCTCCTCCACTCCTCCACCCTATTTCAGCCAGTCCTCCCCCCTCAATCTCCTCAGACTCCTCCACCCTATTTCAGCCAGTCCCCCTCAATCTCATTTATTGGACCCTTTTCTCCCTTATCCCACTCCCCCACTTCCTTACTCCTCTGAGACTGCTCTCAACCAAGACTCCCTCTTTGACGTCTTTGGCTACGACTCCGACTCTGACTATCCCCCCCCTTCTCCAACTTTTCCATCCAATGATTTCAGCCAGTCCTCCCCCCCTCAATCTCCTCAGACTCCTCCACCCTATTTCAGCCAGTCCTCCCCCCCTCAATCTCCTCAGACTCCTCCACCCTATTTCAGCCAGTCCCCCCCCCCCAGTATCATTTATTGGACCCTTTTCTCCCTTATCCCACTCCCCCACTTCCTTACTCCTCTGAGACTGATCTCAACCAAGACTCCCTCTTTGCCATCTTTGGGTACGTCTCCGACTCTTACACCCCCCCCCCCTCTTCTCCATCTTTTCCATCCTGTGATTTAAGCCAGTCCTCCCCCTCAATCTCCTCAGGCTCCTCCACCCTATTTCAGCCAGTCCTCCCCCCTCAATCTCCTCAGACTCCTCCACCCTATTTCAGCCAGTCCCCCCCAATCTCATCTTTTGGACCCTTTTCTCCCTTATCCCACTCCCCACTTCCTTACTCCTCTGAGACTGCTCTCAACCAAGACTCCCCCTTTGACTTCTTTGGCCACCACTCCGACCCTGACTGCCCCCCCCTCTTCTCCAACTTTTGCACGCTATGATTTAAGGCAGTCCTCCCTCCCTCAATCTCCTCAGACTCCTCCACCCTATTTCAGCCAGTCCTCCCCCTCAATCTCCTCAGGCTCCTCCACCCTATTTCAGCCAGTCCCCCCCAATCTCATCTTTTGGACCCTTTTCTCCCTTATCCCACTCCCCACTTCCTTACTCCTCTGAGACTGCTCTCAACCAAGACTCCCTCTTTGACGTCTTTGGCTCGACTCCGACTCTGACTACCCCCCTTCTCCAACTTTTCCATCCTATGATTTAAGCCAGTCCTCCCCCCTCAATCTCCTCAGACTCCTCCACCCTATTTCAGCCAGTCCTCCCCCTCAATCTCCTCAGGCTCCTCCACCCTATTTCAGCCAGTCCTCCCCTCAATCACCTCAGGCTCCTCCACCCTATTTCAGCCAGTCCCCCCCCAATCTCATCTTTTGGACCCTTTTCTCCCTTATCCCACTCCCCCACTTCCTTACTCCTCTGAGACTGCTCTCAACCAAGACTCCCTCTTTGACGTCTTTGGCTACGACTCCGACTGTGACTATCCCCCCCCCCCCCTTCTCCAACTTTTCCATCCTGTGATTTAAGCCAGTCCTCCCCCTCAATCTCCTCAGACTCCTCCACCCTATGATTCAGCCAGTCCTCCCCCCTCAATCTCCTCAGACTCCTCCACCCTATTTCAGCCAGTCCTCCCCCTCAATCTCCTCAGACTCCTCCACCCTATTTCAGCCAGTCCCCCCTCAATCTCATTTATTGGACCCTTTTCTCCCTTATCCCACTCCGCCACTTACATACTCCTCTGAGACTGCTCTCAACCAAGACTCCCTCTTTGTCGTCTTAGGCTACGACTACTACTCTGACTACCCCCCCTTCTCCAACTTTTCCATCCTATGATTTAAGCCAGTCCTCCCCCCCTCAATCTCCTCAGGCTCCTCCACCCTATTTCAGCCAGTCCTCCCCCCCTCAATCTCCTCAGGCTCCTCCACCCTATTTCAGCCAGTCCCCCCCCCCCCCAATCTCATCTTTTGGACCCTTTTCTCCCTTATCCCCTCCCCCACTTCCTTACTCCTCTGAGACTGCTCTCAACCAAGACTCCCTCTTTGGCGTCTTTGGCTCGACTCCGACTCTGACTACCCCCCCTTCTCCAACTTTTCCATCCTATGATTTAAGCCAGTCCTCCCCCCTCAATCTCCCCAGGCTCCTCTTCCCTATTTCAGCCAGTCCTTCCCCCAGTCTCATTTATTGGACCCTTTTCTCCCTTATCACTCCCCACTTCCTTACTCCTCTGAGACTGCTCTCAACCAAGACTCCCTCTTTGACGTCTTTGGCTACGACTCCGACTCTGACTGCCCCCCACCCTTCTCCAACTTTTCCATCCTATGATTTAAGCCAGTCCTCCCTCCCTCAATCTCCTCAGACTCCTCCACCCTATTTCAGCCAGTCCTCCCCCCCTCAATCTCCTCAGACTCCTCCACCCTATTTCAGCCAGTCCTCCCCCCTCAATCTCCTCAGACTCCTCCACCCTATTTCAGCCAGTCCCCCCCAATCTCATCTTTTGGACCCTTTTCTCCCTTATCCCACTCCCCACTTCCTTACTCCTCTGAGACTGCTCTCAACCAAGACTCCTCTTTGACATCTTTGGCTCTGACTCCGACTCTGACTATCCCCCCTTCTCCAACTTTTCCATCCTATGATTTAAGCCAGTCCTCCCTCCTCAATCTCCTCAGACTCCTCCACCCTATTTCAGCCAGTCCTCCCCCCTCAATCTCCTCAGGCTCCTCCACCCTATTTCAGCCAGTCCCCCCCAATCTCATTTATTGGACCCTTTTCTCCTTATCCCACTCCCCACTTCCTTACTCCTCTGAGACTGCTCTCAACCAAGACTCCCTCTTTGGCGTCTTTGGCTCGACTCCGACTCTTACTATCCCCCCTTCTCCAACTTTTCCATCCTGTGATTTAAGCCAGTCCTCCCCTCAATCTCCTCAGACTCCTCCATCCTATTTCAGCCAGTCCTCCCCCCTCAATCTCCTCAGGCTCCTCCACCCTATTTCAGCCAGTCCCCCCCCCCCAATCTCATCTTTTGGACCCTTTTCTCCCTTATCCTCCCCCACTTCCTTACTCCTCTGAGACTGCTCTCAACCAAGACTCCCTCTTTGGCGTCTTTGGCTCGACTCCGACTGTGACTATCCCCCTTCTCCAACTTTTCCATCCTATGATTTAAGCCAGTCCTCCCCCCTCAATCTCCTCAGACTCCTCCATCCTATGATTCAGCCAGTCCTCCCCCCTCAATCTCCTCAGACTCCTCCACCCTATTTCAGCCAGTCCTCCCCTCAATCTCCTCAGGCTCCTCCACCCTATTTCAGCCAGTCCCCCCCAATCTCATTTATTGGACCCTTTTCTCCCTTATCCTCCCCACTTCCTTACTCCTCTGAGACTGCTCTCAACCAAGACTCCCTCTTTGGCGTCTTTGGCTCGACTCCGACTCTGACTATCCCCCCCTTCTCCAACTTTTCCATCCTATGATTTAAGCCAGTCCTCCCCCCCTCAATCTCCCCAGGCTCCTCCACCCTATTTCAGCCAGTCCCCCCCCCCCCCAATCTCATTTATTGGACCCTTTTCTCCCTTATCCCACTCCCCACTTCCTTACTCCTCTGAGACTGCTCTCAACCAAGACTCCCTCTTTGGCGTCTTTGGCTCGACTCCGACTCTGACTACCCCCCCTTCTCCAACTTTTCCATCCTATGATTTAAGCCAGTCCTCCCCCCTCAATCTCCTCAGACTCCTCCCCCTTTGATTTCAGCCAGTCCTTCTCCCCTCACTCTCCTCAGACTTCTCCACCCTTTGTCTTCAGCCAGTCCTCCCCCCTCATTCTCCTCAGACTCCCCCACCTCTGAGTCTCACTTTGGACTCCTCTGCCGTCTTCTCTGGCTCTAGCAGGCCAGGGACAATGGGAATCCTTCTTGGACTCCCTGTGATTTTGTTGGGTTGTGCCCACCACAGTCTCCTTGTGGTCTCCAGGGTTCTCCCTTCATATCAGAGTCTTCCTGCTCCTCTATCTCCTCTTTAGACTCTTTCACTGACTCGGACTCTTCCTCCTCTCAGATGTCTCAGCCTTTTCTCTGATCCAGTCCTCTCCTCAATCTCCTCAGACTTCCCCCAGGCTCCTCCCAGCACCTCTGAGTCTTTTCTCCCCTCCTACACCTCCCCCTTTGACTCTGTCTCCTCATTCCCTGCTTTGACTCCTCCAGCCCATCATCTGAGCCATTTCTGTCCCTCTTATTCTCCCCAGACTGCCCCCCACTTTTCTGACACTGCCCTTGACTCCTCTATCTCCTCTTCAGACCCTCATACCTCTGACTTTCCTCTTTGCCCCTCCCTCTATATCCCAGACTCCTTCTCTGACACCTCCTCCCCTCCTCTGACTCCCTCACCCCCTCTTCTAAAGCAGCCATCCACTCCTGGATCTCCTCACCCTCCTCCCTTTACCTCTGATTGGCCTTCCTCTTCCTTTATCCCCATATGCTCCTCCTCTTCTCCTCCTCCTCCTCCTCCTCCTAACCCTCTTCCTTCTGTTTTGCTGCCTGGGGCTTCAAATCCTGAGCCATTAAACACTACAGTTGCTCATGTCCTGACTTCACAGGTTTTGGTCCTGGAGAGGAACCAGCAGCGTTCTAGGTCTCAGAAGAGACGTGCTGAAGAGCCTGATGGTGCCCCTCCAAGGAAGCGCCCCGCAAACCTTTAACCCCTGTAATCTGTAAATGAGCCGTAGAATGGACAACGCACAACTAACATCAGTCTGAAAAAGAGACTTCTGTGCAAAGATCCATTGGTTTAATGTTCAGCCGTTATCTTTGAGCTCTTGATGCATTTCATGTTGATGATTTTAAATTTTCTCAAGATGGCCGCTTGTACAGATGCAGTGGCTAGAGGCTCACTATTAGCGCTTTCACACTTAACTTAGCAGGTCAACGCAAGTTTTTTCAATGCTGGTTAACCTGCTAACAATTGGCAAGTGACTCATTCCCCTCTGCCAATAGACCTGGGTCTAATCGGCACAAACAGTTGGCGCTGAATGGCAGAATACAAAGGCGGATGGAGTTTGTTGCTGAGAGCCAAAAGTCCGTAACTACAGACGGAGGGAATGGGCGCCATGTTATGCCGTCAGCACGTCACACCGAAGTCATGATATAAATTAGCAGGTTGACTCGGATGTGATGTTCCCACTGAAGCGGATCAGAGGCGATAAAAACCTTGTCCCTTGCAGGCGACCTGGACTGAAATGCTGATTAGACTCTTTCAAACCGCTGACAGGAGCTGATTGTTACCGGGCTGAAACAGATTTTTTTGCTAGTCTGAAAGGGGTACATGACTGCTTTCTCTTCTTTTCTAATTGATGTTTCAGTTTATCAGACATTATCTTTGGTTTGTGATGTCTTCTGATGTGTGTTTGTCTTTATGTACAAAAAAAAACAAAAAAACACCAAAAAAATACATGTTATATGTTGTTTTGTGAAGTGATGTGCTGTCTTTATGTCAAAAAAAAATAAAAAAACACCAACAAAATACATGTTATATGTTGTTTTGTGTCGTGATTTGCGGTGTCTTTATGTTAAAAAAAAAAATACATGTTATATGTTGTTTTGTGATGTAACGTGCTGTGTTTATGTTAAAAAATAGAAAAAACACCAAAAAATACATGTTATATGATCCAAAACCAGTTTAATAGATGAATACCACAATTAAGGGTCATGATGGACACATACTAACTACATTTAAAATTCAGTCTGAAATAGTGAACTAAATCTCACCATTTCTGCTTTTGATTTTTTTAAGCATTGTTTGTGTTAAAAGGGCACTTGCTAACAGACTGAGAGCATTTCTGTTATTTTTTTAATAATGATTTATTCATACGTGATTGCCACAGCCTTTAAGAATATTCTGATCACGCCATTTGATGAAGAGGTCACAACAAGACATTATGCACTAGAAATACTGTAACTGCTTCTCAGTCGAACTGCCATAAGTCCATAGTAACTATTAATGGCTTTTTGCTCACTGATTAAAAAACTAAGTTTGTTCATAAAAGATTATCACAAAGAACAGAACTTAGCAGTTTCATAATTTCTTGTTTGCTACAGAACTTATTACCACTAATGATCCAAACACAGTAAATTATGCCATAGACTTTTAGCTAGGAGAACCAGCATTATGCTAATGTCCACATTGGCCTTCAAAACACATCATCCTCGCTCCACTCTGTTGGGACTGATTGAGAGTGAATGTGAGAGTGAATGTGTGTGAATGTGAGAGTGAATGTGTGTGAATGTGACAGTGAATGTGTGTGAATGTGTGTGAATGTGAGAGTGTATGTGTGTGAATGTGTGTGAATGTGTGTGAACGTGAGAGTGAATGTGTGTGAATGGGGTGTGTGGGTGTGCATGCACACAGGGTGTGTGGAGAGTCTGGTGCAGCGGTCTGTGCCGTAGTGACCTGGTGGTTTGTGCTGCTGCCTCAGTGTTTTGTACTTCCTGCTGGTCACTGCGCTCACTGCTGCTGCTCTGTCTTCTAACAGGGTGAACAAAGGAGGAGATGGTTCACATCTTCTCCGTCAGTCCACAGCCTCTCCACCACCAAGACCCCTGCAGTGCCTCCTCGTGGCCACACACGGAAACTGATGCCATTAAAAAAAGCCTATTGAGTTAAGTAAGACGGTCTTTCCCGAGTATGAAATGTAATATAGATCAACATTTCCTGTTATCACTGATTTAGTTCTATTGTGTTAAAAAGGGATATTTTAAGCTTAACATGTCAATCAATCAATCAATCAATCAATCAACTTTATTTATAGAGCACTTTAAAAATACAAACAGAGTTTGAGCCAAAGTGCTGTACAGCAGGGAAACCCGAGAAGAGTCAAGAACATATAGAGTACACCAAATGATAAGATAAAAACATTGTGAAAAAAAATGTCCACTTGTCCATTCTGTCAAAATGGTATATCAAGCTAAATGGCAATATTTCCGACTTGGATGGATGAATTTGCTCCCCTTTGTGAATGTGTTATATGATATTGCATAGTTTAAAGTTGGTGCTGTTTTGTTGTTGAATTCCTTTGAACTCTGTGGTTGTGTTTTTTATATGAAAAAAATAGAGTTTTAAAATAGTGTTTTAAAATGGAGTGGTTTGTGATGTTTATTGTTGCTGATCTTTTTTCTCATCGTTTCTCTGTTCCAAAAGAATTAACTTATTGGTGACATGAATGGACAAACAGTGCAAGGACAGAAATTTTAGGAACTCACCTACCTGTTTTTGACTCGCCATCCTTTTAATTGAGGCAGACCCTCAGGTCGGAGGAACCATCCACCTGAACAATGGAACTAAGCCAGTTGGCAGGGAACTTCCAATGTCGGGTCACATTTGTCAATCAGTGTTTTGGAAGTAGTATTGGTGTTGTTAGCTGTTGAAAATCCTTCCCCTTATATACATTGCTTGAATACATTTTGTGAAAAGTCTGTTTCAAATCTGAGGTAAAGCAGTTGACAATTGGGCAGATGGAAAATACCCCTTCACTGTATTTTCAAAACATTGTTCGCAGACAATGACCATGTTTTAGTAAACAGTAATGATTCACAATACTTTCCATTATAAGTAGAATGAATGAATAAGTAGCCTGAGAATTGCTGTCAGCACCAAATGTCATTTTACATAGTCTGCACTGTGCGTTTCAGGACGATGTTGAAGCATATACCTTTTACAGTGCATGGCCCTTGGGTGTATTTAATCCATTTAAGAGGCTACAAACAGCAATGCACATACAGGTTTTTACTTTCCAGCTTATCTCTTTGGCATGTCTGAACATCCACCTCTTTTTTGATTTGACCCCTGGTTAGCAGGTGGTGGGCTAATCAGATAAACTCAGATGTCTGTCTCCCCAGATTTTAAAAGCTCTTCCTGAGGAATTCTAAGGCACCCAAGCTAGATGGGATACATTAAACCTCCAGAAGTCTCCCCTCAGTTGGACATGTCCAGAGGACCTTCTTAATGAGGCTACCAGATGAAGTCCTTATTAGTTATCCAAACTACCTCTGCTAGATCCTTTTGATGAAAAAGGAAGGAAAACTCTACTCTGATGTTCCTCAAGACGTTCAAGTCCTCATTTCCATTTTATTTTTGTAATACTCTTAATGCAAAAAAATAAAACAAAATAAAAAACATAACTACTTTAAATGAAACAAATCCTTGGGAATTGTTCATCATAGTAATGTAATTTATGTTTCACTGAAATCCTTTTTTTTTCAGATTCTTTCAGTTTTTTTTTTTTACAGAAATATAAAACGTAGTATTTCAAATAATCATTAAGGTGCCAATTACTGTTGTGTTTCCCCAGGCTATTGTGGCCCTCTTTCATGTTGCTGCCCATAGATATAGTGTGGAGGAGAAAATCTACATTATGAGTCACAACACATCGGGTGTTATTTTGTACGACGACAGAACTGACGTACCTCGTTTCAGCCTACGCAAGGTAAGAGACAGTGTTATAATACTTAAAGGTATTTACAAATAAAAATATTACTTTGTGAAAGTTTTGGTTGAAGTGTACATTTCAGGAACAAGGCACACAAACACTCAAATGCAGACGAGGCAGGTCCGTGGAGCAAAAATCAAGGTTTATTTAACAGTCCTTTAGGTCAAAACACAACAGGAGGTTCTCAGACAGGCTTGGGTCGGTACACAGAGCGGGTAATCAGACAGGCAAGGTCGGTACACAAAAGGCAGGCAAAAAACAGGCAAAGGTATCAAAAAGGGCTTAAGGCAAAAAGGAGGTCTATCCAAAAAGGGTCAAAAACTGTGACTGACTATGAAAGAACGCCTAGAAAGTGACTACGTGAGAAAACAATCCGGCAACAAGGACAAAGATACATGAGGGTTAAATACAAGAGGTAATGAGGGGTAATGAGGGACACCTGGGGGAGACAAGCCGGAACAGGAAGTAAAACCTACGGAGACAAGAAAGGAGAAATGAATTTCAAAAGTAAAACAGGAAATGACAAAACAAACATGACAAAGACTTAACAGACAGGGTAACGAGACAAACAAAAAACACGATCATGACAGTACATCTGTACCATTATTTTCTAAATACTTCTTTGAAGAAGTCCCAAAGCAGAACAGAGAAATGTTAGGAGAACTCAACTGTCACAAGTGAACTGACATGTATGTATTTTCTTGGCGGCACGGTGGCGCAGCAGTTAGTGCGCGTGCCTCACAGCAATAAGGTTCTCGGTTAGAATCCTGGGTCGAGAGGGCCCTTCTGTATGAAGTTTGCATGTTCTTTCCATGCATGCGTGGGTTCTCTCCGGGCACTCCGGCTTTCTCCGACAGACCAAAAACATGCTCAGTAGGTTAATTTGTCACTCTAAATTGCCGTTAGGTATGAGTGTGAGTGGTTGTCTGTCTCTCTATGTTGCCCTTGCAGTCGACTGGCGACTGGTTCAAGGTGTACCCCGCCTCTTGCACCATGATAGCAGGGATAGGCTTCAGCCCCCTGACCAGAAAGGGATAGCCTGGTATAGAAAATGAAAGAATAAATGAATATGTAATTTTTTTTATAGGTGGACTTCAACAACTATGAGGCTATTCTTTCATTTGTCCTTGTCAACAACAACCACTGGAAGCTGCTGGTTTGTTATTTTTATATATATTTTCTCTGGTTGGGCTTTTATTTGATATTTTTTTCATTTTCATTAAAGTGTTCTTCCTCTCTTGTATAGTGAAGCCAACAATTTTTTTTTCCTTCACAGTTCATAAATGCCCCAAACAGCACAGTGTACGTGATTGATCCAACTGGTTCCTCTGAGCTCCAGGATTCACAAGATTCTGCAAAGAGGATCAAGTAAAAACAAATTTATTCTTGAAAATATAATGTATTTCTATGTGCAAAATGAATCACGTGTTGCTGTGCCTGCACTTCAGCCAACAAAATTCAAAACTCGTATATCTCAGCAGGAAGGAAAACCACAGAATGAATACACAATTTCAAGAGCGTGTGATAAATTCAACAATGTTATTCTAAGGTGCTATTACTTACGACACTTCCAATAAAATGCTTAATTGACCACATGCTCTAAAAACAACCTGCATGTTGTAAACCATAGGTTGACACAAACATCCGGCATTTGTGGGCACTACTAATGGTGCCATTTTTTTGGAGGTGCAAACAAAAGCGCCACAGCAACCATAACAACCCATTCTGAAACAAGATTTTTGGGGATCGTCTCCAGACTTACCGGCTCAAAATGGTAAAAAGTGGTGCAGTGCGGGAACTTGCAAGAACAACCATTCTATGAAGAAAGAGGACGGAACACAACAATACTAGTTCTATAGGTTTCCGTCATGAAAAGGAGCTAGTAAGGAGGAATTGTGGGCAAAAGCCTGTAACCACCTCGACCCGCTTACGAGAAAGGCGCCAGATGAGGCTAAGGCCGTGTATGTGTGTTCGGCACACTTCAACAGTGGTTAGTTACAGTATGTCGAATTATAATCATGGTTAGAGTTTGTTTTTGGTAGTTTAGCAGAACCACACACTTCACGACCTTCACTACTACTAGCCTCCTAAGCGTTGCTGTTGTCAGCTGCAAGCTACTCTTCAGGCTGTCTGATCCCACAAAGCACACAAATAAATTAAAAAATTAAGCGTTAAATCAGAAGATCATGATGACAAGATGAGGTGACTAGATTTCTAACTGGAAAAGCTAAAAGATATTGCAAAGTATCCTGCCATTTTTCTTAGCTGCTGTCACTTGGTCATAGTAAAATTACAAATAGCGTACTGAATGAATGAAACTTAACCCAGGAGAGCCTCATTATGATTAAAAATCTCATTTCACATTACCACATGCAGCAAAAGAAAAAAACAAGAGTTATTTCTGAAGTAAAAGCCTAGCCACAGCCTTAACTTCTTAACAAGCTGCTCAATATGAAGCTTAAAAAGGCGGAGAAACATCGTGCAAAAACCCGAGGTATTTATAAGAAGATAACGATTCAATCAAATCACCCTGAGCTGTAAAAATAGACTGCAGGCTCTGTGGCATCTTACTACTACCTTACCAAATGAACTAACAATCAAACAAACTTACAAACTGACATATAATTCTTAAAAACTAGTCGGACCTCAGACTTAATCCGTTGTTTTGAATGTGTTGCTATATTTTTTAATAATGATTTATTCATACGTGATTGCCACAGCCTTTAAGAATATTCTGATCACGCCATTTGATGAAGAGGTCACAACAAGACATTATGCACTAGAAATACTGTAACTGCTTCTCCAGTCGAACTGCCATAAGTCCATAGTAACTATTAATGGCTTTTTGCTCACTGATTAAAAAACTAAGTTTGTTCATAAAAGATTATCACAAAGAACAGAACTTAGCAGTTTCATAATTTCTTGTTTGCTACAGAACTTATTACCACTAATGATCCAAACACAGTAAATTATGCCATAGACTTTTAGCTAGGAGAACCAGCATTATGCTAACGTCACATTGGCCTTCAAAACACATCATCCTCGCTCCACTCTGTTGGGACTGATTGAGAGTGAATGTTTGTGAATGTGTGTGAATGTGTGTGAACCTGCCTCAGTGTTTTGTACTTCCTGCTGGTCACTGCGCTCACTGCTGCTGCTCTGTGTTCAAACAGGGTGAACAAAGGAGGAGATGGTTCACATCTTCTCCGTCAGTCCACAGCCTCTCCACCACCAAGACCCTGCAGTGCCTCCTCGTGGCCACACACTGATGCCATTAAAAAAGCCTATTGAGTTAAGGTAATATAGTTCAACATTTCCTGTTATCACTGATTTAGTTTTATTGTGTTAAAAGGGATATTTTAAGCTTAACATGTCAATCAATCAATCAATCAATCAATCAACTTTATTTATAGAGCACTTTAAAATACAAACAGAGTTTGAGCCAAAGTGCTGTACAGCAGAAACCGAGAAGAGTCAAGAACATATAGAGTACACCAAATGATAAGATAAAAACATTGTGAAAAAAAAATGTCCACTTGTCCATTCTGTCAAAATGGTATATCAAGCTAAATGGCAATATTTCCGACTTGGATGGATGAATTTGCTCCCCTTTGTGAATGTGTTATATGATATTGCATAGTTTAAAGTTGGTGCTGTTTTGTTGTTGAATTCCTTTGAACTCTGTGGTTGTGTTTTTATATGAAAAAAATAGAGTTTTTAAAATAGTGTTTTAAAATGGAGTGGTTTGTGATGTTTATTGTTGCTGATCTTTTTTTTTCTCATTGTTTCTCTGTTCCAAAAGAATTAACTTATTGGTGACATGAATGGACAAACAGTGCAAGGACAGGAAATTTTAGGAACTCACCTACCTGTTTTTGACTCGCCATCCTTTTAATTGAGGCAGACCCTCAGGTCGGAGGAACCATCCACCTGAACAATGGAACTAAGCCAGTTGGCAGGGAACTTCCAATGTCGGGTCACATTTGTCAATCAGTGTTTTGGAAGTAGTATTGGTGTTGTTAGCTGTTGAAAATCCTTCCCCTTATATACATTGCTTGAATACATTTTGTGAAAAGTCTGTTTCAAATCTGAGGTAAAGCAGTTGACAATTGGGCAGATGGAAAATACCCCTTCACTGTATTTTCAAAACATTGTTCGCAGACAATGACCATGTTTTGGTAAACAGTAATGATTCACAATACTTTCCATTATAAGTAGAATGAATGAATAAGTAGCCTGAGAATTGCTGTCAGCACCAAATGTCATTTTACATAGTCTGCACTGTGCGTTTCAGGACGATGTTGAAGCATATACCTTTTACAGTGCATGGCGCCCTTGGGTGTATTTAATCCATTTAAGAGGCTACAAACAGCAATGCACATACAGGTTTTTACTTTCCAGCTTATCTCTTTTGGCATGTCTGAACATCCACCTCTTTTTTGATTTGCCCACTGGTTAACAGAGTTGTGGACTAAACAGATAAACTCAGATGTCTGTCTCCCCAGATTTTAAAACTCTTCCTGAGGAATTCTAAGGCACCCAAGCTAGATGGGATACATTAAACCTCCAGAAGTCTCCCCTCAGTTGGACATGTCCAGAGGACCTTCTTAATGAGGCTACCAGATGAAGTCCTTATTAGTTATCCAAACTACCTCTGCTAGATCCTTTTTGATGAAAAGGAAGGAAAACTCTACTCTGATGTTCCTCAAGGCGTTCAAGTCCTCATTTCCATTTTATTTTTGTAATACTCTTAATGCAAAAAA
This sequence comes from Scarus forsteni, assembly GCA_036419115.1. Taxonomy (NCBI): domain Eukaryota; kingdom Metazoa; phylum Chordata; class Actinopteri; order Labriformes; family Labridae; genus Scarus; species Scarus forsteni. The sequence goes on from JAZDUH010000158.1 coordinate 143,330, forward strand.
ATAAAACAAAATAAAAACATAACTACTTTAAATGAAACAAATCCTTGGGAATTGTTCATCATAGTAATGTAATTTATGTTTCACTGAAATCCTCTTTTTTTCAGATTCTTTCAGTTTTTTTTTTACAGAAATATAAAACATAGTATTTCAAATAATCATTAAGGTGCCAATTACTGTTGTGTTTCCCCAGGCTATTGAGGCCCTCTTTCATGTTGCTGCCCATAGATATAGTGTGGAGGAGAAAATCTACATTATGAGTCACAACACATCGGGTGTTATTTTGTCTGGCGACAGAACTGACCTACCTCTCGTTTCAGCCTCATGAGGTAAGAGACAGTGTTATAATACTTAAAGGTATTTACAAATAAAAATATTACTTTGTGAAAGTTTTGGTTGAAGTGTACATTTCAGGAACAAGGCACACAAACACTCAAATGCAGACGAGGCAGGTCCGTGGAGCAAAAATCAAGGTTTATTTAACAGTCCTTTAGGTCAAAACACAACAGGAGGTTCTCAGACAGGCTTGGGTCGGTACACAGAGCGGGTAATCAGACAGGCAAGGTCGGTACACAAAAGGCAGGCAAAAAACAGGCAAAGGTATCAAAAGGGCTTAAGGCAAAAACGAGGTCTATCCAAAAAGGGTCAAAAACTGTGACTGTGACTATGAAAGAACGCCTAGAAAGTGACTACGTGAGAAAAACAATCCGACAACAAGGACAAAAAAGATGAGGGTTAAATACAAGAGGTAATGAGGGGTAATGAGGACACCTGGGGAGACAAGCCGAACAGGAAGTTAAACCTACGGAGACAAGAAAGGAGAAATGAATTTCAAAAGTAAAACAGGAAATGACAAAACAAACATGACAAAGAGCGAACAGACAGGGTAACGAGACAAACAAAAACACGATCATGACAGTACATCTGTACCATTATTTTCTAAATACTTCTTTGAAGAAGTCCCAAAGCATAGTATTATGTTGGCAGAAAATGCCAGTGCTAGCTTGATTGGCGGCTAGCGGCTGGCGCGAGTTTGAATAAATTAAGGGTTCATAAAAACGTTAGAATCCTGGGTCGAGAGGGCCCTTCTGTATGAAGTTTGCATGTTCTTTCCATGCATCTCTCCGGGCACTCCGGCTTTCTCCGACAGACCAAAAACATGCTCAGTAGGTTAATTTGTCACTCTAAATTGCCGTTAGGTATGAGTGTGAGTGGTTGTCTGTCTCTCTATGTTGCCCTTGCAGTCGACTGGCGACTGGTTCAAGGTGTACCCCGCCTCTTGCACCATGATAGCAGGGATAGGCTTCAGCCCCCACAACCCAGAAAGGGATAGCCTGGTATAGAAAATGAAAGAATAAATGAATATGTAATTTTTTATAGGTGAACTTCAACAACTATGAGGCTATTCTTTCATTTGTCCTTGTCAACAACAACCACTGGAAGCTGCTGGTTTGTTATTTTTATATATATTTTCTCTGGTTGGGCTTTTATTTGATATTTTTTTCATTTTCATTAAAGTGTTCTTCCTCTCTTGTATAGTGAAGCCAACAATTTTTTTTTCCTTCACAGTTCATAAATGCCCCAAACAGCACAGTGTGCGTGATTGATCCAACTGGTTCCTCTGAGCTCCAGGATTCACAAGATTCTGCAAAGAGGATCAAGTAAAAACAAATTTATTCTTGAAAATATAATGTATTTCTATGTGCAAAATGAATCACGTGTTGCTGTGCCTGCACTTCAACCAACAAAATTCAAAACTCGTATATCTCAGCAGGAAGGAAAACCACAGAATGAATACACAATTTCAAGAGCGTGTGATAAATTCAACAATGTTATTCTAAGGTGCTATTACTTACGACACTTCCAATAAAAATGCTTAATTGACCACATGCTCTAAAAACAACCTGCATGTTGTAAACCATAGGTTGACACAAACATCCGGGCATTTGTGGGCACTACTAATGGTGCCATTTTTTTGGAGGTGCAAACAAAGCGCCACAGCAACCATAACAACCCATTCTGAAACAAGATTTTGGGGATCGTCTCAGACTTACCGGCTCAAAAATGGTAAAAAGTGGTGCAGTGCGGGAACTTGCAAGAACAACCATTCTATGAAGAAAGAGGACGGAACACAACAATACTAGTTCTATAGGTTTCCGTCATGAAAAGGAGCTAGTAAGGAGGAATTGTGGGCAAAAGCCTGTAACCACCTCGACCCGCTTACGAGAAAGGCGCCAGATGAGGCTAAGGCCGTGTATGTGTGTTCGGCACACTTCAACAGTGGTTAGTACAGTATGTCGAATTATAATCATGGTTAGAGTTTGTTTTTTGGTAGTTTAGCAGAACCACACACTTCACGACCTTCACTACTACTAGCCTCCTAAGCTTCGTTGCTGTTGTCAGCTGCAAGCTACTCTTCAGGCTGTCTGATCCCACAAAGCACACAAATAAATAAAAAAATTAACGTTAAATCAGAAGATCATGATGACAAGATGAGGTGACTAGATTTCTAACTGGAAAAGCTAAAGATATTGCAAAGTATCCTGCCATTTTTCTTAGCTGCTGTCACTTGGTCATAGTAAAATTACAAATAGCGTACTGAATGAATGAAACTTAACCCAGGAGAGCCTCATTATGATTAAAAATCTCATTTCACATTACCACATGCAGCAAAAGAAAAAAACAAGAGTTATTTCTGAAGTAAAAGCCTAGCCACAGCCTTAACTTCTTAACAAGCTGCTCAATATGAAGCTTAAAAGATGGAGAAACATCGTGCAAAAACCCGAGGTATTTATAAGAAGATAACGATTCAATCAAATCACCCTGAGCTGTAAAAATAGACTGCAGGTTCTGTGGCATCTTACTACTACCTTACCAAATGAACTAACAATCAAACAAACTTACAAACTGACATATAATTCTTAAAAACTAGTCGGACCTCAGACTTAATCCGTTGTTTTGAATGTGTTGCTATTGGCGTTGCGATGGTTGGTTTTCACCTCGAGAAAAAATGGTGTCATATTTCACTGACGCGTGACGCCAGCTTGTGTGAACCTATATTGGGGTATTACTATTTAAATATGATATAATGATTAATTTGTTATATATTTATATTACTAAATTATATTAATATCTACAGTTAATATTTAACTTTAATTTAATTATAAATCAGAGGTCCTAGGATTGTCTGTGGACCCTTAAATAAATTCTTACAAAGTCCATAAAACAGAAAAAAGGAAACATTCATTAAGGTTCCTTAAAGTTCACGTTAATAATTAATTAATTAATTAATTAAGTGTTTTAGTAGATGCTAAGTCATATGAAAATGATAGCACTTTATGCCAAGTAGCATCTGGATGCTAGTATCTTTAGCATTTTGATAGCTTTCACTATAGTATTATGTTGGCAGAATGCTAGCGCTGTTACAGGCTAGCACGGTTAGCGCTGTTAGCGGCTAGCGCGAGGTTTGAATAAATTAAAAATTCATAAAAACAAATTGTCACCGATTTGGAAGTTCAAATCTTAAACTCCAGGTATAGTCCAGTTCTCTCGCGCCTCACTCTTCAGTCACTTTAGCTGACATTTCTTTTATGTGCCGTTTTCGCACTTTCAACCGTTTGAAGCTGAAAATGTTTGGCATGGGTCACGTCTGTGGTCTCTTCCTGCAGTAGACTCAGACATTTATATACATAGACGCCTCATTGAGCGGCTCGGCCCGTTACAATGATGCGTCAGCCTGTCCGCCAAATTGGATGTGGCAGCTCTGCCCTGTAAACTAATGTAACGAAATTGACCGAACTTCATAAAGCGCCTTTCTGCCAACGTTAAGCGCTTTATTCATCGATCCATTCATACTGACAACATTATTTTGGGAAAAACAATAGGCATTACAAGCAATCTAGGTAAATTTAATTGTTGTGATAATAAACCAAGAACCAATAATTGTAAATGGTCATTATATGGGGACATAACGAAATTTAAGACGGCAGCTCCCGGTTGAGGTCGTCAGATAGATCAGATAAAACGGAACTTTATTTATCCCTTGGGACAACTCCTTAAGGAAAGTTAAGGTTCCATGCGCACTGTATTGTACAAAAGTATAGAAGAACACAGGATAGGTGACCATTAATGACAAATACAGAAATATTTGTCATCTAAAAACATCTTAAATATTTAAATGTAAATATTAAATGTCACATGTAAATAATAAATAAAAATATGTTAAGTATAGATATTAATTATTAATGTTAATATAATTGCTTAATATAAATATTAAGATTAATATAAATGTAAAATATAAATGTATATGTAAATATCAATGTTAAAAAATAATGTTTATATATATATATTTATCTATGTATATATATATGTATATATATATATTTATGTATGTATATATATGTATGTATATATATATATATATATATATATATACATACACACACACACACACATATATATATATATATATATATATATATATATACATACACACACACACACACATATATATATATATATATATATATATATATATATATACATATATATATATATATTATAAATGTCATTGTTTAATATATGTCTCTCAGTATTATGTTGGCAGAATGCTAGCTAGGTTAGCGGCTAGCGCTGTTAGCGACTATCGCAAGCTTTAAAATAAATTAATCAAATTCTCACCGATTTGGAAGTTCAAATCTTAAACTCCAGGTATAGTCCAGTTCTCCCGCGCCTCACTCTTCAGGCTCTTCAGCTGACATTTCTTTTATGTGCCGTTTTCGCACTTTCAACCGTTTGAAGCTGAAAATGTTTGGCATGGGTCACGTCTGTGGTCTCTTCCTGCAGACTGCCAATCAAAGAGGAAGTGACCTCTGAGGTGCTGAACTTATATGCTCCCTCAACCGGTACAGAGAGAGTTCCGTCTAATCTAAATGTATAACATTATAAATTAATTCTTTATACTATTAATATAATTATTTGCATATAATACCTAATATAATAAGATTAACAATAATAAAATGAACTATTTAATTATTTATACAATTAATATTTCATCTGGGCTACACCATACTCCCATTTTGGTGCTTTTATGTTCACAGGGAACACTAAAAGCTTTTTTACATTTCAAAAATCGCTAGCTGCCAATTGTAGAGTTAGCCCTTAGTCAAAATTAGTATTATCTATTGCACAACTTATCATTGCTTATTAAAGCCTGTGGTCTGACCTTTTCCTCTGAAAGAAAAAAGTAGACTGGAAAACTATTACAAGTACATCCACATTAATCTTATTCAGGGAATACTTCAGGATGAGGAGGACCTGCCATGGGAAAACTGACTGGGTTGATGTGAAATGGAAGGGTGGCGATATACGTCACCCACTTCAGCAAGATGGAAGCAGCTGTGGTGTGATAGTCATCAAAGTAAGTTCAGTATCTTTTTTGTTATGTCATGTAAAATATTTTTTGTGACATAATCTAATCATCTGCAATTTTGTAAAATGCGAAAACTCATGTAAAGAACAGTTCCAAACATGTTAACAGTTTAGGGAGGAATTCTGCTCGAGGCTGCAAGTCTTGCATTATCTCACTTTTTTGTTAAGGTATTTGAAATACTTTCATGAAGAAACAACCTTTGAGACTTTATTGTTGTTTGTTTAGATGGCAAACGCACTAATGGAAGCCTTCCCTGGGATCCTTGATATGGCATGATTTGAAACCTCAAACTCAGCCATGAAAAGGGAAAGAAAAAAAATGGCACTTCAGCTCCTAGAGGCATCAGGTACACTTTATGTAGTAAATATTGCATACAGTTCATCTGCAATAACTTCTGTAAAAATGTGATGTTTACTTTTTAAAAATTTCATCTTTCAGTCTTTGATGAGCAGAGTCAATGTGCAATGTGTGCATCTGTAAGGCCCCCCGGGTCAGGCCCTCAAATTACAGACTGGGTAAGTTAACGGAATAAAATGGAAAAATTTACAGAATAAGTCTCTGAAAAAAAAATACAAGCCCCTCTAGGGAGCAGCTGGAACAAAGTCAGCTGGTACAAGGATTTTATTATCTTGCCGTCTTACAGCAAAGTAATGTAAAAATGTAATATTCACACCCTCTAACAGGTCCAGTGTGACAGCTGCGGAAGATGGTTCCACAAACAATGCGTGGAAATGGACACCAGGCAGTACAGAAAGATTAAAGAAAAGAGTTGGATGTGCCCTTTGTGCAAATAAGACACTTGTAGGGCTGTAAAGTCCAAGTCGACTGGTCGACTAAGTGGTCGATCCGTGCTCAGTCGACCAAATGTGTCAATTTTTTTTTTTTTCCCTGAAGTTCATTTCATCAGGAGAAACGTATCAAGTGAAATGGGGGTATTTTCTGAGCACCCCCATCATATCTTAGGACATCATTTTAATGTATTTATCGTTCACTTCAGTATTTTTATTCAAGAACATTTCAATATTCTAGTCTAATAATCGTTTATTTGTTTTATAACTGCATGCGCACATGCCCGGTGCCGGCGCTGCAGCAGCAGCATCCCTCACCCAGTCCGCGCTGGATTTTATGCCTCATATAAACACCCAAAAAACAACATCACAGAAGGAGCTGACGATTTATTTCTGAGGGTATGAGGCCCTTTGGTGTCGTGGAAGGTCAAGAAAAACATTGGAACCTGGATATTCAATGACGGCGCGCCAGACAATTACACACGCGGTCATGGTAAAATACGTGGGAGAAAAAAGAGAAAGTTTCAGAGTTAATAGAGAAAGATAACAGATGTGTACGTCTCTTCGAATGGACCCCTAGATGAAATAGACTGCCCATTTCATTGATGAAGACTGGCAAGCAAAAAGTCTTGTGTTGAGAGAAAAAAAAGGAGAGACCATAGACTGTAAAAAACATGGACGCCGTGATGCTGGGCTCAAATTGAAGCCTCCACGAAAACTGCTCCCCCTGGTGACTGGCTGCAGTATAGGTCAAATTTCTGTCTCCCCCATTCATCTGGACGGGCCGCAGTGAAACTTCAAAAAATTATTACACCTCGTAGAAATATTTCTCCCATCCGTATGCTGTGGTGACATTAAAGTATTATTGGGCTGCGTGTTCTCCAAGTCCTCTTTTGTCTGAAAAGTTTCTTTTTATTAGTTATTAGAGTTTAAAAATAACCGCTTTACGGCAGTTTCACAATGATTGTGTACGGCGTATGCTGAGGCGTGTTGCGACCGTTTACGACAGCTGCGTCCGGATTATGGCCCAAATTCTCTACTGGCTGCACAATGGCGGCGCCCTGACGAGGGATATTTTGGCTTCAAGTCCGTTACATGGCGGAAGGCGGAGCCACGCTATCCAGTTCTTATAATACATCCATGGGAGAGACGCACACATCGCTGCAAGACTATGGATTTGCAGATGTTTTCAGAGTTCAAGCTGTTAAAAAAGTCAAAATTAAGCTTTAAATAAAACAAATAATATTTCAGGACAAATTTGGTTATGAAAAGGACTGTCTTGTTTTTATATGGTTTTCAGTTTTTTGAGTTTTGGTTTAAAAATATTAGTCACATTAAGCTATTACAGAAAATAGCATTTGGCTTTACAGTCTACTACAAGACTTGTTGAGTTCAAAATATGGTAGGAGCTTTGTTAAATTGATTGGAGTCACTGCAACTTTTTAAATTTAGTTTGGGATAATTGGTCACAATACATGGAAGCAATTGAAGAAAATGTTGAAATTTGGCAATATATTCAACCAACAAATATTTACAGTGCAAATTAGTGATAAAAAGTGGTGTGTCTTATTGTTCCATTTCAGTGCTATAATTCAAGATCTCTTTCAGGATGATTGGTCACAACACATGGAAGCTATTGAAGAAAAATGTTGAAATTTGCCTATAAATTCAACCAACAAATATTTACAGTGCAAATTAGTGATTAAAAGTGGTGTGTCTTATTGTTCCATTTCAGTGCTTTAACTCAAAATCTCTTTCAGGAAAACTGGTCCCAACACATGGAAGCTATTGAAGAAAAAAGTTGAAATTTGCCTATAAATTCAACCGACAAATATTTACAGTGCAAATTAGTGATACAAAGTGGTGTGTCTCATTGTTCCATTTCAGTGCTGTAATTCAAGATCTCTTTCAGGATGACTGGTCACATTACATGGAAGCTATTGAAGAAAATAGTTGAAATTTGGCAGTAAATTCAACCAACAAATATTTACAGTGCAAATTAGTGATAAAAAGTGGTGTGTCTTATTGTTCATGCTCATGAATCGCAGTAGTTTCGGGTACATTTTTGTTATATAGTCTATTATCCACTAATAGAAAATAAACACATAATGCCTATGTGTAAGTTACATACAGTAAGATGGGGCTCTCGTTGGCACGTGCAGCATCTGTGCTAGCCAGCAGAGGTCGTATTTCACCATCAACTTTCTAGGATGTTCAAAAGGTGCCTCCGTGTTTAGGTTGAGAAGGACTAAGCTGTTTTCTGCATTCACGTCAGTTGCGATCAAGCAATGCTGTACGTTTGTCACATCGAATGTTTATCTCTGTACTATTTAATTGAAAATATTACATTTGAGTCGATTATTTCATTGCAGTATTGTTAGTTACAACAGGCTAGATTGTTAGCTATGCATTCATTCACCTCGGCCAACTGGTTAATTAATGTATAGGCTATATCTTTATGTTTGGTTTACAGTTTTTACCACACGCATTTCAACGTGAATACATCATCAGATGAAAAGCCACTCTACCACTCAATAGTGGAACAAATCAGAGCAGGGTCAGGGGTGGGGTAAATGACCGGGCCCTATAAACACAAATAAAAAAGCTCCTGATAACATAATTTTACAACGTCCACATGCCCGCAATAGTGGGGCTTACAAGCTTCGACACCACGGAGAGGGACTATTTCATCTGAAAGTCCATCAAGTGGACATGAAGTCAAGCAAACTAGGAGAAAAACAAAAACATGAGGCCATGGTCACTGATCATAACAACACAAAGCAGTTCAGCAACAAGGACAGCGACCGCATCATTTTGACACCCACTTAATATGTTGGGGAGTGGCGCGTCTTGGACGGGAGCGGATTCCGACTCAGTGCATTTTCACATAAACAGTGTTCAAATGAGTAATCCATTCTAATCAGGAATTCTTGGCCTAAAAAAACAGACAACCACTAGGCCTACTTTCCTCTTTAATCTGTTCGCAAAATAAACACTTTTCTATACGGACTTTTATGCAATGTGACTGGAGAGTGGCGCTTCTGATACGTGATGACGTAAAAAAAAAACGTCAGACAGTGAGTGACGTCAGGGTTCGGTCGCCATAACAACATCATATCGTTTGAAAAAAATGAAAGCCCAAGCCTTCACAAAGTGAGTCCGCACTCCGCAGAGATTGACGACAACTGTGAACATCTTCAGAGAGATTTCAGTGACAAAGTTTCTTTCAGCGAGGATTTATCGACCGAACAGCAGCCGAAAAAGGACAAACTTGATCTTTACTCGAGAAATGTAAGAGTTTAGACTTCATTAAACATCACGAGATGTTTAATGATCGAAATGTTGGAATAACAAACATGTTTGACTAAGCCCAGTATTCCTGTACCTCACATTTTCACATCAGCCTTACATATACATGTCATTTCTTGTAAAATGAATACTTTCAGGACTTGGAATCGTACTTTTACTGGGTGATTTAATATTTATATCAGATAGGATTATTGCACATAGGCTACACAAAATAAAAATACAAAATATGAGACAGAACAGATCAAGTCTGACACTTAAAATAATGAAGTTAAAATACAGTTATTATTCAAAGAAATACATTTTCAAGACAGGACAATAAGACGATCTTAACAGTGAATTGCAAGTAAAGTGGCAGAAAGTGATGTCCTGTGCAGTAGTAAATGAAATGAAGTGACATATTATGCTGTAAACGACAGGTGAATAAATATTCAGTTTCAATAAATAAAGTGACTTATTGTGCTGTACAAGACACGTGATTTGGTGCCCTACTAACAATTTTTCATTCCCAGAACGTTCTGGGAACGAAAGCTCTAAGTTGCAGTAACGTTCCCGGAAGGTTATATTTTGGTTGCGATTTGGTTGCCCCTTGGTTCCCAATGGAAAGTGTTTTTTACGTTCTCTAAACGTTAGGTGTTGGTCAGATGTTTGGTTCCCTTAACGTTCCCCCAATGTTATAATAACTTTGTTTGGAACCTTCCCCTAACCTTTGGGGAACGTTACTTTTTGGTTAGCTTTTGTTATATAAAAATCCCCCCACAACCTTTAATTATTATCCTTGTATTAATGTCCATAATAATAAACTGATTAACTTTACCTAACTGTACATGAGCACATTGTAAGTAATGAATGAGCAGGCAAATGTGATTGGACACTTTTTATTTCAATATGAAATACAAACAACAAAATGAAAAAAAAAAATACAATTACAATTTAAAGCAATAAAAAATAGAAAGGTTTATTATATACAATAAAAAATATGTGCAAAAATGTCTCGGTTGAGACCAAAAATAAACTAGAAAAGCACGCGGAGAGCGCAGACCTCCGACAGCGCCACAGTCAGTTCAGTTCAGTTTATTTAGGACAACAGAAACAGTTGAAAATACAAACAGTCAAATCAGGGGTACATAATGCCACAATTGCTCATAAGTACTAAATAAAGCATTTAATATGTCCGAAAAGGAGCAGGAAGAAGCAAAAGCTCTTCATGTCCTGTGCCCACTTACTCTCCCTCTATATTCACCAAAATATGTTCAGTACCCCAAACCCCCTGCACTCTCCCCTCACTCATCCACCCATCCATTCATTCATAGGTGTGGTCAATTACAGGTGTGGAGTATATGCGGACTGGATGTAAGAAGTTCCACTTCAAAAACAAATCACATTCATGAGCACATATACCCGTCTACATTCACATATTATACTCATATACATGGACACACAAATACAAATATACAAATACACAAACTTGCCTGTGTTATGCATAGTTTAACAGTCATGACAAGAATAAGTCCCCAGCAATATTGTCATTTTGACCATAAATATTACTCCTACCTTTATTTCATCGAAATATTTAGATTTCTTGATCATGAAAACATAACATTAACAACTGGATTCTTAATGATATCTATTTTAGTTCAGTAGTTATTCACAGAAATCACATTTTTCGCCATGGCGGCCAGATGCTGATCCGGATCAACACCAAAATCAAATCAGTTCTTCCTTTTCCCATGCTGAACATTTCCTTAAAATTTCATCCAAATTTATTCTTTACTTTTTCAGTTACTTTGTTCACAGATGGACAGACAGACAAATCTCCCAAAAACATAACCTCCTTGACAGAGGTAAAAAGGGAAAAAAGCACCAATTGGTCACTGGTCAGGTGGGGGGGTCTCCTTCTTTGTCAGCTGGCCTAAAAAGATGGAAAAAAGTCTTTGAGCACAAGTTCACAAAAGCGTGACCAAACACACTCTCATCCCTGGTTTTCTGATCACCACAGGTTATTTTAAATCATTTCAGTATTTTGAACATTCACCAACAAGATAAATATAAGAAGGATTCCAATTTACCATCTGTGGGGGGCGAACTTGAGCACCTGCCCGATACAATCCTCTATTTGTGCCACCTTCTGGTCGGGAAAGTTATTTCTACAGGCTGCTAGGGTAGAAATAAAAGGAGATGTTAAGTTACACATCATTACCATGTCAGTCTAGCTGAGTAAAAAAGTGACATGAACAAAGTAATAACACTTGCCTGTTATAATTCTGCAGAGATTGAGCTGCTGGCAGGCCTCTTCGCTCTCCTTCTCCGTAGACTATACTGAACCAGTACATCGCCACCCGACGTAGTATACGGTGGATGTCTGACCCAATGTCTGAACCACCTAAGATCCCCAGGAATTCTTGCTGAAATAACAAACATATAATTCACACAATGTAGAGAGCCTTTACAATTTTGTTCAGTATCAGTAGGGACATCTAATTACCATTTTGTGCTTCATGTCTGGTTGAGCGAGACTTCGGTCCAGCTCCTCCAGTTCCCTGACTATCCAACATGAAGAAGTCAGGACTTATTCTTGAGGAACAGTGGGTGTAGGTCTGGCTGGCTGGCAGTTGATGAAGGAGGTGCTGGCTCATCTGAAAAGGATATGGATATGAGTGTTAGTCAGTTCATTTGTGTTGAGCTTCATAAACATGGCTTTTTGGGGAAAATGAACTTATTTTGTTGCATTACACAATTCCAAAACAATACATTTTACAGGGCAGAAGTGTGAAAATACCCCAGCTGCATGGGTTTAGATACGCCGAGGTTAGAAATTGAGCTACAGCCTAAAACACAGCAAAAGTTGTTTCGTACAACTAATAACTTTTAATGCAAAATGTACACCACTAAGCCTTTTGGAGTTAAGTAGGGATTCAATTTTTGTCCTGACAAATAAATGCCTTGTCGATTTGTATCACGTTGTTATACCACAAAGAAACATTAAGTTAGAAAGAACACCACATTTTCATTCATTGCCTCGCTTCAAAGCAGGCATGTATGCAGTACGGCGCAAGGGCTTGTGGGAAACGGAGTCTCTATCGCTAAACAACTTTCCGAGAGTCTCCACGCAGCCATCCATTCTCTTAACACACATCAAGGAACAACATGAAACCAAAACAATGTGTTCTAGAGTTTCTTGAACTGTAGTCAGACACTCAGCATTTCAATTTTCAGCCACCGAAGAAAGTAATCTTACCTTTTTCGCTCACAGTAGCTCCGGAGTTTATTCGTCACATTTAGCAGAATATGAGGGAGCATTTACAGTTAAAGAGGAATAACATCGAAATGTTGGAATAACAAACATGTTTGAGACACAAGACAAGAACTAGCTAAGCTGTTTTAAGCAAACATATATGGGGATGTTTTACTCTTTTCTTCAAGATTGTTTTTTAACTTTCTTAATTTTACACAAAGAACTCTTAAAGGCAAAACATGTTTATTTATTGAGCACAACTCGTACACCAGGTTATTCAAAGTGCTTTACAGAACAAGAAAAATGCATTAAAATCACAATGTAGAATTAAAACAAAAAAAAAAAGCATGTTATAAATGAAAATATCTATATGACGTTGAATTGAACTTCCAAGACATGAAGTAAAAGACGTCTCTCCGACGTTACAATTTAATGTCCAACACATGAAGTAAAAGACGTCAATCTGATTAATCCAATGTTACAATTAAACTTCCAAAATAGGACAGAAAAAGACGTCTATTTGACATTACAATTGGGGGTCCAAAACGTGACGTATAAGATGTCAATCTGAAGTTACAATTAAATATCCAAAATTTGACAGATGAAATATTTGTTGACATTACAATTAAACATCCAAAATATAAAGTCAAAGATGTCAATCCGACATAATTAAATGTCCAATATATGACAACATCCAAACAGACTCATTGGTTTGATTTGATGTTATTCATGTCCACAAAAGGAGCAACACAGATATATGCATCAGAAATATTAATGAAGATTAATATTCTTTGGCCTTTTGATAAAGTAATGCAGATTTTAAGTGTTTTCTCTGTCTCAGTCTTCTTCAAGGTGCAGATGTTAGCAAGGCTACAGCCCTTCATTTGACTCCACTTAACCACTATTAAAGATAATTACTGTCATTGAAATATGTTTGGATGGTGTAATTCAGCGTAAAAGGTGTCAACTTTTACATTTGTCAGACTGTGTTGAGACTTTTTGTTGTATGATTTTCTGAATGCTTTGCAAACCACATTAACACGGACTTCTAACTCAGAAAAGGGCTTTTTTATTTAACATCCAAAACATGAAGTAAAAGACGTCAATCAAACATTTCAATTAAGCGTCCAAAACATAACAAAAAAGACATCTCTCTGATGTTACTATTAAATGTCGAAAAAAATGAAGTAAATGACGCCAGTCCGATTAACGTCCAAAAACTTGTCAGGAAAAGGCGTGTATTTGACTTTACAATTGAATGTCCAAAACATGAAGTAAAACATGTCAATCTGAAGTAACAATTACATGTCAAAAACATGACAGAAAAAAAATGTGACAGTTAAACATCCAAGACATGAAGTAAAGGATGTCAGTCTGAAGTTAAAGTTAAATGTCCAAAACATGACAAACAAAGACATTACAATTTACTGTCAAAAACATGAAGTAATAGGTCAATCCGAATAATCCAACTTTACAGTTAAATTTCCAAAATATGACAGTAAAGACGTCTTTCAGATGTTACAATTAAATGTGGAAAACGTGAAGTAAAAGATGTATTCAATGTCAATCTGACGTCAATCCAACGCCCATCCATGCGTTACAATTAAATGTCCAAAATATGACAGTAAAAGACGTCTTTCAGACGTTACAATTAAATGTGGAAAACATGAAGTAAAAGACGTCAATCCCACAAAATTAAATGTCCAAACATGACAGAAAAAGACATCTTTTAGACGTTACAATGAAATGTGGAAAACATGAAGTAAAAGACGTCAATCAGATTAATCCAACTTTACAATGAAACATCCAGAATAACAGAAAAAGACATCTATTTGACATTACAATGGAACGACCAGTGCATGAAGTAAAAGACGTCAATTCGAATAATCTGATGTTACAATTAAACGTCTAAAATATGAGAACATCCAAGTAGGCTCATTGATTTACTTTCATGTTACTTAGGTCCACAAAAGGAGCAACACAGATATATGCATCAGAAATATTAATGAAGATTAATATTCTTTGGCCTTTTGCAGATTTTAAGTGTTTTCTATGTCTCAGTCTTCTTCAAGGTGCAGATGTTAGCAAGGCTACAGCCCTTACATTTGACTCCACTTAACCACTATTAAAGATAATTACTGTCATTGAAATATGTTTGGATGGTGTAATTCAGCGTAAAAGGTGTTAACTTTCACATTTGTCTGACTGTGTTGAAACTTTTTGATGTATGACTTTCTGAATGCTTTGCAAACCACATTAACACGGACTTCTAACTCAGAAAAGGGCTTTTTTATTTAGTGCTGGCCTGGACAATACATTGTTTAGGATTTTTAGATATGTTTTCATTCAGAACACAGTATAATGGAATATGTTATCAACATAGAGGGAATTAAAGTTGTTTAAAAAACATGTGGAGACTTTGTGCTCAGATCTAAGTTTGTGTACTGTTCTTTACCACACAATAATCTACACTAAACGTTTGTCCAAATAGGAATTTTTCATGACATAATCTTGTTTATTTTTGGTCCAATTCTGTTTATCTTTGTCATAATTTTGGATATTGAGTCTTTTGTCATTTTACTTGGTTGTAGTTGCCTCTGTTGAACTCTTGGGTGTATTTTAAATAAAATAAATATTTTTCACGTAGCTGTACATTATGGTCTTGTTAGTGCTTTATCACGAGGAGGAAAAAAAATCCTACCACTAAAACTTCTCTCTGAAGGATTTTATTGAACAACAAGTTCTATCTGGAGGTGCACATCTCCTGCTCAGACAGAAACTTCACTTTGTAGCTCTTGTTAAAGTTCTTCTAAAGGGGCTTTTGGTGAGCAAATGTCTCTCTTCTGCTGTGATTGTGCATTTATGATCTTGCACTCACTGGGTGACGATTTTTGAAGTGATCAGTAAGAAACAAAGCTCTGATTGGCCTTATTCTGTTCATAGCTGCTTTAATCATCAAGTATTAACTGCATTTGGGTAATAATGTAGAATTAGCTTTCTGAACTCTTAAAAACTTTAGAAATAATGTTTCTTTTTACACAGTGTCTACTTAATAATGTGCAGTTACAGTAAAATGAATGAGGTCCTCTTGGTGAGGAGTTTCCTCCTCCATTGTAAATAATGACAGATGTGTGTTTGTGTCTCTTTGTTGAAACTGCATCAGGGTGGTGAGGACTTGATGAAAGTCTGTCTGATTAATGTGCTGATGTTGTGTTGAGTTGTTGAGCCCTACATCCTGACACATTTGTTTTGTTTGTGTCTGTAGATCCCAGATCCAGCTCTCCAGCTCTAGAGGACAAAGACCTCAGCGCCTACACAGCTGTCCAGGTGACCAAACAGCCGTCCTTGTGGCCGCCAAGGTAAGTGTCCTTCATTGGTAAAGATGGAGGACTTTTCTCATTTATTGTACCCTTTTCTCCCTTATCCCACTCCCCACTTCATCCTTACTCCTCTGAGACTGCTCTCAACCAAGACTCCTCTTTGACGCCTTTTGGCTACGACCGACTGTGACTATCCCCTTCTCCAACTTTTTCCATCCAATGATTTCAGCCAGTCCTCCCCCTCAATCTCCTCAGACTCCTCCACCCTATTTCAGCCAGTCCTCCCCTCTCAATCTCCTCAGACTCCTCCACCCTATTTCAGCCAGTCCTCCCCCTCAATCTCCTCAGGCTCCTCCACCCTATTTCAGCCAGTCCTCCCCTCTCAATCTCCTCAGACTCCTCCACCCTATTTCAGCCAGTCCTCCCCCTCAATCTCCTCAGACTCCTCCACCCTATTTCAGCCAGTCCTCCCCCCCTCAATCTCCTTAGCCACCTCCACCCTCTTTCAGCCAGTCCCCTCAATCTCATTTATTGGACCCTTTTCTCCCTTATCCCACTCCCCACTTCCTTACTCCTCTGAGACTGCTCCCAACCAAGACTCCCTCTTTGACGTCTTTGGCTATGACTCCGACTCTGACTACCCCCAAATTTTCCATCATATGATTTCAGCCAGTCCTCCCCCCCTCAATCTCCTCAGACTCCTCCACCCTATTTCAGCCAGTCCTCCCCCCCTCAATCTCCTCAGACTCCTCCACCCTATTTCAGCCAGTCCCCCCCCCCCACAATCTCATTTATTGGACCCTTTTCTCCCTTATCCCACTCCCCCACTTCCTTACTCCTCTGAGACTGCTCTCAACCAAGACTCCCTCTTTGACGTCTTTGGCTACGACTCGACGCTGACTACCCCCCCCTCCAACTTTTCCATCCTATGATGTAAGCCAGTCCTCCCCCTCAATCTCCTCAGACTCCTCCACCCTTTGACTTCAGCCAGTCCTCCCCCTCAATCTCCTCAGACTCCTCCCCTTTGATTTCAGCCAGTCCCCCGCCCTCAATCTCATTTATTGGACCCTTTTCTCCCTTATCCCACTCCCCACTTCCTTACTCCTCTGAGACTGCTCTCAACCAAGACTCCCTCTTTGGCGTCTTTGGCTACGACTCGACTCTGACTACCCCCCCCTCCAACTTTTCCATCCTATGATTTAAGCCAGTCCTCCCTCCCTCAATCTCCTCAGGCTCCTCCACCCTTTGATTTCAGCCAGTCCTCCCCCCCTCAATCTCCTCAGGCTCCTCCACCCTTTGATTTCAGCCAGTCCTTCCCCCCTCAATCTCCTCAGACTCCTCCACCCTTTGATTTCAGCCAGTCCTTCCCCCCTCAATCTCCTCAGACTCCTCCACCCTTTGACTTCAGCCAGTCCTCCCCCCCTCATTCTCCTCAAACTCCCCCCACACCTCTGAGTCTCACTTTGACTCCTCTGCCGTCTTCTCTGGCTCTAACTTGGACGGGGACAATGGGAATCCTTCTTGGACTCCCTGTGTTTTTGTTGGGTTGTGCCCACCACAGTCTCCTTGTGGTCTCCAGGGTTCTCCCTTCTTATCAGAGTCTTCCTGCTCCTCTATCTCCTCTTTAGACTCTTTCACTGACTCGGACTCTTCCTCCTCTCTGATGACTCTTCCAGCCTTTTCTCTGATCCAGTCCTCTCCTCCTCGATCCCCCCAGGCTCCTCCCAGCACCTCTGAGTCTTTTCTCCCCTCCTACACCTCCCCCTTTGACTCTGACTCCTTATTCCCTGCTTTGACTCCTCCAGCCCATCATCTGAGCCAGTTCTGTCCCTCCTATTCTCCTCAGACTGCCCCCCACTTTTCTGAGTCTGCCCTTGACTCCTTTATCTCCTCTTCAGACTTTGACGCCGACCCTCATACCTCTGACTTTCCTCTTTGCCCCTCCCTCTATATCCCAGACTCCGACCCTCATACCTCTGACTTTCCTCTTTGCCCCTCCCTCTATATCCCAGACTTCTAAAGCAGGCATCCCCTCCTGGATCTCCTCACCCTCCTCTCTTTACCTTTGATTCCTCCTCCACCTCCTCCTGTTGTGCTGCCCCGGGCTTCAAATCCTGAGCCATTAAACACTACAGTTGCTCATGTCCAGACTGCACAGGTTTTGGTCCTGGAGAGGAACCAGCAGCGTTCTAGGTCTCAGAAGAGACGTGCTGAAGAGCCTGATGGTGCCCCTCCAAGGAAGCGCCCCGCCAACCTTTAACCCCTGTAATCTGTAAATGAGCGTAGAATGGACAACGCACAACTAACATCAGTCTGAAAAGAGACTTCTGTGCAAAGATCCATTGGTTTAATATTCAGCCGTTATCTTTGAGCTCTTGATGCATTTCATGTTGATGATTTTAAATTTTCTCAAAATGGCCGCTTGTACAGATGCAGTGGCTCGAGGCTCACTATTAGCGCTTTCACACTTAACTTAGCAGGTCAACGCAAGTTTTTTCAATGCTGGTTAACCTGCTAACAATTGGCAAGTGACTCATTCCCCTCTGCCAATAGACCTGGGTCTAATCGGCACAAACAGTTGAGCGCTGAATGGCAGAATACAAAGGCGGATGGAATTGTTGCTGAGAGCCAAAAGTCCCGTAAGTACAGACGGAGGGAATGGGCGCCATGTTATGCCACAGCACGCCACGCCCGAAGTCATGACGTAAATTCGCAGGTTGACTCGGATGTGATGTTCCCACTGAAGCGGATCAGAGGCGATAAAAACCTTGTCCCTTGCAGGCTTAGTCGACCTGGACTGAAATGCTGATTAGACTCTTTCAAACCGCTGACAGGAGCTGATTGTTACCGGGCTTAAACAGATTTTTTTGCTAGTCTGAAAGGGGTAAATGACTGCTTTCTCTTCTTTTCTAATTGATGTTTCAGTTTATCAGACATTGTCTTTGGTTTGTGATGTCTTCTGATGTGTGTTTGTCTTTATGTCCAAAAAAACCAAAAAAACACCAAAAAAATACATGTTATATGTTGTTTTGTGTTGTGTTTAAAAAATGTCACATACCGCTCTGTCACCTTTTTTGTCCAACTGTGTCATGTTTTGTTGTGCCATGGTAATGTGTTGTGTTGTCTTGTGTTTTTTCCCCATGTTAAAAAAAAAAGAAACGTACAAAAAGATGCGATTTGTTTGGTTGTGCTGCAATGTGTTGTCTTGATGAGGACATGATCCGTCCTGCGTATTTATGTGCAACAAAACAAACCATACACACACATATATACTGTGTTAGTACATGAATGTGTGTGTATTTAGTGTAAATGATTGGGTGAATGTGTGTGAATGCGTGTTTGAAATTGTTTAAGTGCTGATTAAATGTTTGAGTGAACAGAATGGTGCAGGATTGAGTGCTAAAATGTGGACATCAGTTAGCATTTAGCACTTCCTGGTTCCTTGATCTAAAACTAGTTTAATAGATGAATACCTCAATTAAGGGTCATGATGGACACATGCTAACTACATTTAAAATTCAGTCTGAAATAGTAAAATAAATCTGATCGTTTCTACTTTAGATTTTTTTAAGCATTGTTTGCGTTGAAAAGCATTTCTGTTCTTTTTTTATTAATGATTTATTCATACGTGATTGCCACAGCCTTTAAGAATATTCTGATCACACCATTTGATGAAGAGGTCACAACAAGACATTATACACTAGAAATACTGTAACTGCTTCTCAGTCGAACTGCCATAAGTCCATAGTAACTATTAATGGCTTTTTGCTCACTGATTAAAAACTAAGTTTGTTCATAAAAGATTATCACAAAGAACAGAACTGAGCAGTTTCATAATTTCTTGTTTGCTACAGAGCTTATTACCACTAATGATCCAAACACAGTAAATTATGCCATAGACTTTTAGCTAGGAGAACCAGCATTATGCTAACGCCCACATTGGCCTTCAATACACATCATCCTCGCTCCACTCTGTTTGGACTGATTGAGAGTGAATGTGAGAGTGAATGTGTGTGAATGTGTGTGAATGTGAGAGTGAATGATGGTGAAGGAGGTACTGAATGTGTGAGTGAATGAGTGAGAATGTGATAGTGAATGTGATAGTGAATGTGTGTGAATGTGTGTGAATATGAGAGTGAATGTGAGAGTGAATGTGTGTGAATGTGAGAGTGAATATGTGTGAATGTGATAGTGAATGTGTGTGAATGTGTGTGAATGTGATAGTGAATTTGAGAGTGAATGTGTGTGAATGTGAGAGTGAATGTGTGTGAATGGAGTGTGAATGGAGTGTGTGGTGTGCATGCACACAGGGTGTGTGGAGAGTCTGGTGCAGCGGTCTGTGCCGTAGTGACCTGGTGGTTTGTGCTGCTGCCTCAGTGTTTTGTACTTCCTGCTGGTCACTGCGCTCACTGCTGCTGCTCTGTGTTCAAACAGGGTGAACAAAGGAGGAGATGGTTCACATCTTCTCCGTCAGTCCACAGCCTCTCCACCACCAAGACCCCTGCAGTGCCTCCTCGTGGCCACACACGGAAACTGGGTCTGTCACAGTCCCAGGCTAAACTGAAGGGGATCTCGAGCAGCAGTGGTCCCCAGAGATGCAGTGTTCAGGGCGTCCTGCAAACGGACAGGCCCTGGCACCATCAACCACTGCCCCAGCTATGGGAAAATAGGCTTCAGAATACCTGTCAGAAAATTCACAACATCACTGTCTGTGTAATTTTGATAATCATGCTAAAAAATAAAAATCACATCCTATATCTCACATTATTTCAATCTTTCTTTGTTTTCTGTACAAACTTGCTGAAGAAATAAGAGCTCATTTGACAAACATACAAAATTAGATCACAGATCCGGTTTTCCAACAGCCATGCTCTAAGGGGTTTGGAAAAGGAAGTCAGGATTAATAGTCCATGTATCGAGTTTGGTATTTGGTTCCAGGTGTCTGACGCACAAAATAAGAACACTGCTATTCTTTTTGTCCCAAAATCTATGTTGAAACTGATTTGTCTTTCAAAATGTTCAACTATTCCTTGATACAACTCACATTTGACTCTTTCACTTGTCTGGTTGTGTGACCTTAGTAAGGGAAAAATCTGTGAACAAAAAACCAAGGAAGTTACTTCAAAAAGAGCGTCAGTCCAAAATCCCCATCCAATTACCTATATATTATCTAAGAATAGGTAATTGGATACCAAAAGGATAATTGAGATGTAAAAAAAAAACAGCTTGCAAAATTCATTTTGATATTAAAAATAAGAAAATGAAAATGCATTAGCAACGAGGCTTTTCAGTTCTAGGTTATGGTTGCATAATTGATTCATAATTTACTGTAGAATAAATCTTCCAATCTGCATTTTCATTCTTAGGTTGCAGAGTTTTACAGCACAATCAAAATGAAAACGATGAATTTGAACATTATTTTTTTTAATTTATGAAACAGAGAGAGATAATTTCATGGATCCACTGTGCAGACTATTTTATGAGATATAGGTGAAATAACTTTAACTGAGTCAATTATATAAATTGAGATGACAGCTATGGTGATGTGTAACTGGTCTGACCAAGGTACGTTTTATCAGTCTGTTTCCTGGGTATAAAAGACAAGCAGAAACAAGAAATCAAGCTGTTTTCCAGTTTTTCTGTTTTGTGCAAAAAGTCGCTCTCCGTGGTGCCGAAGCTTGTAAGCCCCACTATTGTTTTGCGGGCATGTGGATGCTGTAAAAATGTTACCATGAGCTTTTTTATTTGTGTTTATAGGGCCCGCTCATTTGCCCTGCTCCTGACCCTGCTCTGATTTGTTCCACTATTAAGTGGTAGAGTGGCTTTTCATCTGATGATGTATTTAAGTTGAAACACGTGTGGTAAAAACTGTAAACCAAACACAGAGATATAGCCTATGCATTAACCAGTTGGCCGAGGTGAATGAATGTATAGCTAACAATCTAGCCTGTTGTAACGAACAATACTGCAATAAAACAATCGACTCAAACATAATATTTTCAATTAAACAGTACAGAGATTAACATCCGATCTTCGATGTGACAAACGCTTGATCACAACTGACGTGAATGCAGAAAACAGCTTAGTCCTTCAACCTAAACACGGAGGCACTTTTTGAACATCCTAGAAAGTTGATGGTGAAGTCGACCTCTGCTGGCAGAGCATAGATGCTGCACGTGCCAAAAAGCCCCCCCACTTACTGTATGTAACTTACAGATCGTAGGCATTATGAGTTCATTTTTTATTCGTGAATAATAAACTGTATAACAAAAATGTGAAACTACTGCGATTCATGAGCATGACATTAAAACTACAGTGTAAAATTCAATGTTAGTATTTCTTTCAGAGATGACCTTTGTGAAATAAGAAAGATTAACATCCATGGTACACCAGATACTTACTTCAGCACAGTGACATCAATTCAGCAAAAATTCTAGCCCAATGAGTGTAGTCCAATATTTATGGTTTATTTATAGTTTTTTATAGTTATTTTTCACAAGATGTGCCTATTTATTCTGTACATCAAGGGAATTTGATGATCACAAAACTGATTAAAACATCAATATAGGTCAGTGCTGATTCAGATAGGATATATAGGACTACCGTGTGAATCATAGTTCATTGAAATGAAAAAAAAAAAATATATATATATATATATATATATATATATATATATATTCATTTAAATGAAATATATATATATATATATATGTTTTTAATTTGAAACCATTTATGTGTTTTTCATGATTCAAGATAAAAAAAATGAAGTATCATTTATGTATCATCAACCATGTATGGATCACTTGGACATTTAGGGATGATTGATGGCATCGTTATGGCACGGCAACACCTGCGGGTCATTTACATGCCTACTTTCAGCGTGCCTCCTCGATCTTGTCTTGTGTGTTTTATCCCCGATAAAAAGTCCTCTCTCTCTCAATCAATAGATGGATTACTTCGTGTAAATCCTGTACTGTGTACACCACTTGTTGATTTGGAATAAATACAGACAATGCACTGAAAGTGGTTCTCCATGCCTGCCAGAGGAGTTTTATTGTGAAGGGCACAGCACTGTAGGGCTTCAAAGCCCGCCCACTAACAAAATGAAATATTGAGTGGAATCATCAATTTTGTGTGAAAAAAAAAAAAAAAAAAACGGCCGTTTTTTTTTGTTTTTTTTGAGCAAAACACAAAAACGAAAAAATGAGCCGTTTCTTTTTCTTGTTTTTTTCATGTTTTGCACAAAACGGAAAAACGGAAAACAGCTTGATTTCTTGTTTCTGCTCAAGTCTTTTACACCCAGGAAACAGACTGATAAAATGTACCTTGGTCCTAATTCCAATGAAGTTAGGACGTTTTGTGAAAACGATAAAGTACAAGTAGAGTCCAGATATTTTCTTATTCTTTTAACCCTACATTCTATTGAATACACCATAAAGACAAGTTATTTAATATTTCACCTGATAAAATTCCTAGTTCTTTTTGTTTTGTGTTTTTGCAACTGGTTCATTTTAATGTGATACATACATTACACTGCAAAAAAGTAACACCCCCACTATTTTACCAAAAAGCCATGATGGTATAACACCTACGGAAT
Organism: Scarus forsteni; assembly: GCA_036419115.1. Lineage (NCBI taxonomy): Eukaryota > Metazoa > Chordata > Actinopteri > Labriformes > Labridae > Scarus > Scarus forsteni. The sequence continues at coordinate 167,004 of JAZDUH010000158.1, forward strand.
GCAATTTGGCATTGTCTTTCTGAAATAAGCCGAGATGTCCCTGAAAAAGATGTCACTTGGATGGCAGCATATGATGCTCCCAAACCTTTATGTGCCTTTTAGCATAAATGTGGATGTGCAAGTTACCCATGCCAAGGGCTCAAACACACTCCCATACCATCACAGATGCTGGTTTTTGAACCTTGCTCTGGTAACAATCTGGATGGTCCTTTTCCTATTTAGCCAAAGGACATGATGTCCACAATTTCCAAAAACAATTAAAATTGTGGACATGTCACACCACATCACACTTTTCCACTTTACACCAGTCCATTTCAGATGAGCTCAGACAAAGAGAAGTCGGTGGTGTTTCTGGGTGTTGCTGTTATTTGGCTTTTGCTTTGCTATTTGCGACAAAGTGTGTTAACTGACAATGGTTTTCTGATGTTCTCCTGAGCCCACCTGATGATCTCCTTTACAGATGACGTTGGTTTTTTGTTTGTTGTCATCTTAGGGACTACAGGTCACTGGCATTCAGTGTTAGTTTTTGGCTTTGCTGTTTACATGCAGAGATGTCTCTGATTCTCTGGATCTTTTGATAATATTATGGCCTGTAGATGATTAAATCTCTAAATGCCTTTGTAATAGTAGGTTAAGAAACATTTTCCTTAAACTGTTGGACTGTTTGCTCACAAAGTGGTGAGCCGCACTCAAAATTGCATATATCACCACTGAAATGTTTGAAACAGGAGTTTTTGAACACTCCCCAACCTTTTCAGTCTTTGTTGCCCCCTGTTTCAGCTTATTAGAGCACGTTGTATGTTTAATAAGTTTAGCAGCTTGAACGTCAAATATGTTGTCTAGTAATACATTCAATTGAATATGTGTTGAAAAGGACATGCAAATCGTTGTATTCTGTTTATATTGACATTTTACAAAATATCCAAACTTCATTGAAAGTTAGGTTTTTACATTCATTGAAATATTTCAAAATGAAACATTAAGTTATGAGAGACAATACTGAGGTGATACAAAGCAAACCATTCACATTTGTCCATCAACCTACACTGCTTCATTCCTTTCTGTGTAGCAGGGGGTACGCTCTATTGCTGATTGCTAGCCAATCACAAGGTGGACTTATAGAGACAAGCAACCACTCACTAAAACCCTCACCAAAGAGCAGTTTAAAGCCACCAGTTAACCTAGGGTGCATCTTAACTTATACATTAATACAACTTAGCCTATTTCAGTACAAATTTTATTCTATTCTTTATGTTTCTAAGAGACAGTTACCATTTTGTCTCTTACCTAAAAGGTGGCATCAGGTCTTATATGCAAAAAGGTATGCAATGATTCTGTTGTTTAGTATGTCAGTGTACAGCATGTTTTCATTAAAACATTACAGAACTGAGATAAAGAGTAAATATAGTTTTAAAATGTTATCTTTTCCATTCAAATATTATGCATAAACTATACTCACTACCATCATTTATCAAAAATATTGCTTTCATTTAAAAAAAACCCATTTGAAATGTAGATTAAATACAGTTGCTCATGCCTAAAAATAAAAATCACAACCCATATCTCACATTGTTTCAATCTTTCTTTGTTGCTGTACAAACTTGCTTAAGAAATAAGAGCTCATTTGACAAACAGACAAAATTAGATCACAGATCCGGTTTTCCAACAGCCATGCTCTCAGGGGTTTGGAAAAGGAAGTCAGAACTCAAAGCTCTGTCGCCAAGGGTCCGTTTTGTGTTTGTGGGTACTGAGAGGAGCCCGAGGTCTGCAGATCTCAGGTTCCGCTCCGGGGAGTAGTCCTCGAGGAGATCTGACAGGTACTGTGGGGCTAGGGCATGGAGAGCTTTATAGGTGAGGATGAGCAGTTTGTATTTAATGCGGATATTCTTCAGCTTGATATTCCATTTTGACAGAGTGGACATGTTAAGCTTAAAAATATCCTTTTTCAAACACAATAAAACTAAATCAGTGATGACAGGAAATGTTGAACTATATTACAATTCATACTCGGGAAATACCATCTTATTTATCTCAATAGGCTTTTTTAATGGCATCAGAGCCCACACTAGTAATTGCATGATGAAAAGATTTTGTCATGGTGTTTCTGGGCTCTGCAACATGGATAAACTTCATCATCTGTTCCAGTGACAGATAAATTCACAAGAACTGAAGCAGAGACGGAGTGTGAACTGGCTCAATGTCTGCTGCCATGTAGTGCTTAAAGGCTGAACTACAACACGTAACAAATGTCCCCAACTTCTACATGCTGCCCACTAACAAAAAACGATATATTGAAGCAAAAGGTTACAATAACCTAAACCAAACGTGCTAACGTGCTCGAGGTTAATTTAATAAGTGGGCTGTTGGTGAATGACATAAGCGATCATCTACCAGTTTTTGTGGTCTATGACCAGACCTATGAGGGGAAAGAGATGCAGAATACAACTATTAACACAAGAATTAAATCAGAGGTATATATAAACAGATTCAAAAGTTCTCTACAAGAAGAAAAATGGGAAGAAGTCCTCAAGGCTACAGATGTGAACAGTGCTTACAGCAGCTTTTTACAGACATTTACAAAGCTGTTTGATAAACATTGCCCCATGAGAGTGTTGAAGCTTAAAAAACAAAGCAGAGAGAATAGACCTTGGATGACAAAAACACTGATAAATGCATGCAGAAAGAAAAACACACTCTACAGGCAGTTTCTCAAAAACAGGACTCCAGACTCTGAAAATAAATATAAACTTTACAAGAATAAACTAACTTCCCATCTTAAGAGAAAAAGAAAGAATATTACAGGGAACAAATACAAAATAATGTGAATCACACCAAGGAACTGTGGAATATAATAAACGGTGTAATCAAAAACAAAAAACCTGTTAAAAGCTATCCACTTAACCTTACAGACAATGCAGATAACATAGTGAATAAGGTCAACGAATTCTTTTGCAGAGGTGGGGCCAAATCTTGCCAAGCAGATCCCAGAGAATGACCTTAGCTGGAACCACTTTGATAGGGAGGGGCAATGTAACCAAAACACTATGTTTTTGACTCCAGCAGACGACAGAGAAATAAAACAACTGATTAATAACTGCACGGGAAAAAGGTCAAAAGACGTCCATGACATTGACATGAAACTAGTTAAAATGGTACAAGAAGAGATTGCATCACCTTTGACACATATATGTAATCTATCGTTTCAGACAGGAAAATTCCCAGATGAGATGAAAGTCGCAAAAATAATTCCTTTGCATAAACAAGGTAACAAGGAGGAATTCAATAACTATAGGCCAATAGCAATACTACCACAATTCTCCAAAATACTAGAAAAGCTGTTCAGCAGCAGACTAGATAAATTCATTGAGAAACATAATTTGCTATATGATAGTCAATATGGGTTCAGAAAAAATCATTCCACAGCATTAGCGATAATGGAAGCTGTAGAAATAATCACTGACACGATCAAACAAAAAAAAATTAGTACTGGAATATTTATTGATCTAAAGAAAGCATTCGATACAATTGATCACAATATACTTTGTTATAAACTAGAAAAGCTGGGCGTAAGGGGTATAGCGCTGAACTGGCTCAGGAGCTACCTCAATGGCAGATACCAATACGTCCAAGTAGCAGGAAAAAAATCAAGGTGCCTCAACACTATTTGCGGGGTCCCACAGGGGTCCGTATTGGGTCCGAAGTTGTTTACTCTTTATATGAATGATATATGTAAGGTATCCGAAAATGTTAAATTCATACTATTTGCAGATGATACGAGTCTTTTGTGCTCGGGAGACAACCTGAAGGAGCTGATCATTATGACAAACGAAGAGCTAAACAAGCTACAAATATGGTTCAATATAAACAGATTATCTCTGAACCTAAACAAGACAAAATTTATGTTATTCGGCAACAAAGACAGTGACTGTGATGCTAATGTAGATATAAACGGCACCAAGATACAAAGGGTTAATGAATTCAAATTTCTGGGAGTAATCATTGATGATAAGCTAAACTGGAAACCTCACATATCTTATATACAAAAAAAATAGCCAGGAGTGTATCAATACTGTGGAAAGCACAAAACTGCTGAATCAGAAATCACTTCGTAGTTTACTGGGCTCTGGTGGCACCGCACATACAATACTGCAGTGAGATATGGGGAAATACTTACAAAACAAATACTAAAAGTATATTAACACTGCAGAAAAAAGCAGTAAGAATTATTCACCACGCAAGCTATGGAGCACTGTGAGGTTTTGCTTTTGAAAAATAACCTCTTAATCAGGATGAAACCAGCACAAGTGAAGAAAAAAAACGTCCAGGTTCAGACAGCAGGTTCAGAGCTCTGAATATCATTTATTTTGTCCGTATTTCATTAAAAAAGTCCCCAGTCCAATCCTCCCCTGAGCAGCAGCCTGCAGGGAACCAAACACACACCAACTCACACAGGTGCCCTTCATTTAAGGCCGAGCAGCAGCTCCTCACCTGCTCCCCCCTCCCTTCTCCTCTCACCTGCATCTTCACCTCACTCACCTCTCCAGTGACAAACCTGCACCAATTACCCCAAATACAAGTAAATAAATCCCATACAAAAGACTAAACACATACACATTAACCAAAGGAACTAAATAACCCAAAATATCCAAAACTAAAGCTAAAAATAACTATTCCCCCTCCTCTCTCCTCCCTGATCATCAGCCCAGCCTAACAAGGTGATTTGCCACTGCTGGAACCCGTTTGCTGCATCCTCATGTGTGCACTCCATGTGAACGCGACCCCCACATGATAACCTCGAAGAGAGGAGATATTAGTGGGGTTGTTGAAAATCAAACAAACAAAAATCATATCCTAAATAACAATCACTTAAGCACAACATGACAGACTTGTCACCTCAGTGAGGGGGGTGTTTTCCAGCTCCCTCACAAGCACACACAAATCAGCTGTTTATTACAGCAAAGATCCTAAAACTATATGACCTAATAAAATACAGGACCGTGCAGGTATTGTACAAGGCGGCACACGGTCAGCTACCAAGGAACCTACAAACAAGGTTCATAAAAAGACAGATGAAACATAACTTAAGAGGTGAAATGATTTTCATAAAGAAAAAAGTAAGAACCACATTGAAAGCCATGACTATCACAGTTAATGGAGTCAATCAATGGAACAGCTTACAAGGAGAAACCAGGTGCAGCAGTACCATGAAAGTATTTAAGAAAAAAATGGTCAAAATGACCTTTGACGGATATGAATATGATAATATGATTAAATGATATATGACAATACTTAAGGGTGTATAATCTAAAAGATATAAAGACCTGAAGGATGGTGAAACAAAACATGTGGGTTGTTTGGTCTGTAAGACAGCAGGAAAGACCAAATGTACCTAAACAATGATAGTGAATGAAGTGATGGTGTAAGTCAAGGTAGCAGTATATATCCAACTAACTGCAGAGGGACAGACAGTCTCAAAATGGATCCACTAAGTTGGGCTCTCAATGCAATCGATAAGGTTTTCTCAACCCGTCAAGCTGGCCCGGGAGAACCAAAATGCCCTGATGGAACATAACAAAAGACTCTGCCTTACGTGGAACAAAGGATTGGTCATAAAAGGTCAAATACGGACAATAAAAGACAGTCAAGAATTATGTCACACTTCTGTAAATGGAATAAAAATTTATAATAATCTGATGATATATGGAAAAGAGGAGACTAAATATTGAGAAAATGGGGACAGGACTAGATAAGCTCTGCTTCTCCCGTCTTCCCTTTCGGACATGTACAATGTGATCAACTATTGACAATGTGTGATGTCGTATAAGTGTGCTGACGTGACCGAAATAAATAAATGAATTCAATTCAATTCAATTCAAAATGCATTTTAAAAGACTTTTAATAATAAAATGATAGCTGCTTAGTATAACTCAAAAATAAGACAAACCATAGTTTGATCAAAGTGCATTTTCTTTTTTCTTCAAAGACTGCTCATTCTTTCACTAATTTGAGATAGAAAAACAAAAAGAATTTTGAGACGTAATCTTGAAAAATTATTCCCCAGCAAAAAGTTACCAGAATTCTATTTTAAATTTAAGATTTAGAAATGGAAAGGCATCAGCCTAAGATTAGATTATATTTCATAGAACTTTATTAAGTCCTTTGGAAAACTCCCTCAGGGAAATTAGGCTCAGTAACAGTTCAGTATAACAGATAAACAAAAGTTCACAAAAAGAGATCAAGATAAACCAGACTATAAATAATATAAATAAAATATGGCTACAAGCTGGCTAATGCTCCTTCCCGTCCTCTGTCTTCCCGTCCGCAGTCTTGGGCTTTTTTTTTTTTTTAATTCTACATTATGGATGCATAATTTGACTCATAATTTGCTTTAGAATAAATCATCCAATGTTGAAATTTTTTTTCTATTTACGTTGGACACTATGTAGCACAATCAAAGTGAAAACAATGACAAATTTAATCAATTTCTTCATATTCTTTAAATAAACAATATACAAATATTTTTAGGATGCAGTGTAAACACTTTAGATGTGTTATGGACAAAACATCTTTGACTGTCATTAATATAGAGATGGCACAATGATGATGTGTAACAGGTTTTATTTCCTTTGTTTTCCTAATGAATATATTTTTGTAATGGAGCAGAAATGATGCGATTTTTAAAGTCTTTCTGAGGTGTTGAAATAGGTTTGGAAATTGTGATCCATGAATTATACAAACATGTTTGCTGTTGTTTTTGAGAAAGATACAAAACATAGTGAAGAAACTGCTAAGTCAAACTAATGTGAACAAAATAAACACTTTCTATATAGACTTTATGCAATGTGACTGTAGAGTGGCGCTTTTGATACGTGATGACTTAAAAAAACAACGTTAGACAGTGAGTGACGTCAGGTTCGGTCGCCATAACAACATCATATCGTTTGAAAAATATTAAAGCCCAAACCTTCACAAAGTGAGTCCGCACTCCGCAGAGATTGACGACGACTGTGAACATCTTCAGAGATTTCCGTGACAAAGTTTCTTTCAGCGAGGATTTATCGACCGAACAGCAGCCGAAAAAGGACAAACTTGATCTTTACTCGAGAAATGTAAGAGTTTAGACTTCATTAAACATCACGAGTTTCATCAGGTCAGAAACACCGTTTGGTGAAAACAGCCGAACTCAGTAAAACGTCCTGAAATGAGTCTTTTAGAGTTTATTCGTCACATTTAGCAGAACATTGTAGGAGAATTCACAGTTAAAGAGGAATAACATCGAAATGTTGGAATAACAAACATGTTTGAGACACAAGACAAGAACTAGCTAAGCTGTTTTAAGCAAAGATATATGGAGATGTTTTAGGCTCTTTTCTTCAAGATTGTTTTTAAACTTTCTTAATTTTACACACAGAACTCTTAAAGGCAAAACATGTTTATTTATTGAGCACAACTTGTACACCAGGTTATTCAAAGTGCTTTACAGAAAAATGCATTAAAATCACAATGCAGAATTAAAACAATAAAACACATTATAAATGAAAATATCTATATGACGTTGAATTTAATGTCCAAAACATGAAGTGAAAGAGGTCAATCCGAGTTACAATTACACTTCCAAAATGGGACAGAAAAACACGTCTGTTTGACATTACAATTGGGTGTCCAAATAAGATGTCAATCTGAAGTTACAATTAAATGTACAAAATTTGACAGATTAAACATTATTGACATTACAATTAAACATCCAAAACATAAAGTCAAAGATGTCAATCCGACGTTACAATTAAAATGTCCAAAATATGACAACATCCAAACAGACTCAATGGTTTGATTCAATGATATTCATGGCAAAAGGAACAACACAGATATATGCATCAGAAATATTAATGAAGATTAATATTCTTTGGCCTTTGCAGATTTTAAGTGTTTTCTCTGTCTCAGCCTTCTTAAAGGTGCAGATGTTAGCAAGGCTACAGCCCTTACATTTGACTCCACTTAACCACTATTAAAGATAATTACTGTCATTGAAATATGTTTGGATGGTGTAATTCAGCGTAAAAGGTGTCAACTTTCACATTTGTCAGACTGTGTTGAAACTTTTTGTTGTATTATTTTCTGAATGCATTGCAAACCACCTTAACACGGACTTCTAACTCAGAAAAGGGCTTTTTTATTTAGTGCTGGCCTGGACAATACATTGTTTAGGATTTTTAGATATTTTTCAATCAGACTACAGTATAATGAAATGTTGTTATCAACATAGAGGGAATTAAAGTTGTTTGAAAAACATGTGGCAGACTTTGTGCTCAGATCCAAGTTTGTTTACTGTTATATCTAATTGCTGTAATATTCTTCTTTACCACACAATAATCTACACCAAACGCGTTTGTCCAAATAGGAATTTTTCATGACATAATCTTGTTTATTTTAGGTCCAATTCTGTTTATCTTTGTCATAATTTGGATATTGAGTTTTTTGTCATTTTACTTGGTTTTAGTTGCTTCTGTGAAACTCTTGGGTTTATTTTAAATAAAATAAAAACACAAATATTTTTCACTTGAGCTGTTTTAAGCAAAGATATATGGCTATGATTTAGACTCTTCTTCAAGATTGTATTTAAAACTTTATTATTTTTACACATACAACTTTAAAGGCAAGGCAAGTTTTTTGACAGAGCACAACTCTTACACAAGGTAATTCAAAGTGCTTTACAGAGCAAGAAAAATGCATTAAAATGACAAGGGAGTATAAAAACAAAATAGTCATTATAAAAAGACATCTACTCAAAATTAGAATTGAACATCCAAAACATGAAGTAAAACGTCAATTAAATTCAACAATTAAATTCCAAACATGACAGAAAGACTTGAATCTAACATTACAATTAAACATCCAAAACATGAAGTAAAAGACGTCAATCAAACATTTCAATTAAAGCGTCCAAAACATAACAAAAAAACATCTCACCAATGTTACTATTAAATGTCAACAACATGAAGTAAAAGACGTCAATCAAACATTTCAATTAAACATCCAAAACATGAAGTAAAAAGACTTGAATCTAACATTACAATTAAACATCCAAAACATGAAGTAAAAAGACGCGTCAATCAAACATTTTAATTAAGCGCCCAAAAGATAACAAAAAGACATCTCTCCGATGTTACTATTAAATGTCGACAACATGAAGTAAAAGACGTCAGTCCAGTTAACGTCCAAAAACTTGTCAGGAAAAGGCGTGTATTTGACTTTACAATTGAATGTCCAAAACATGAAGTAAAACATGTCAATCTGAAGTAACAATTACATGTCAAAAACATGACATAAAAAAAATGTGACTGTTAAACATCCAAAACATGAAGTAAAGGATGTCAGTCTGAAGTTAAAGTTAAATGTCCAAAACATGACAAACAAAGACATTACAATTTACTGTCAAAAACATGAATAGGTCAATCCGAATAATCCAACTTTACAGTTAAATGTCCAAAATATGACAGTAAAGACGTCTTTCAGACATTACAATTAGATCTCAAAAGCATCAAGTAAAAGATGTATTCAATGTCAATCTGACGTCATCCAACGCCCATCCATATGTTCAAATTAAATGTCCAAAATATGACAATAAAAGACGTCTATCTAATGTTACAGTTAAATGTGGAAGACATGAAGTAAAAAATCTGACAAAATTAAACTTCCAAAACATGACAAAAACATCTTTTAGAAGTTACAATTAAATGTGGAAAACATGAAGTAAAAGACGTCAATCAGATTAATCCAACATTACAATGAAACATCCAGAATAACAGAAAAAGACATCTATTTGACATAACAATTGAACGACCAGTGCATGAAGTAAAAGGTCAATCCGAATAATCTGATGTTACAATAAAAACGTCAAAAATAAGACAAAATCCTAGAAGCTCATTGGTTTACTTTCATGTTACTTAGGTCCACAAAAGGAGCAACACGTAGTGGTACATATTGGTCTGGTTAGTGCTTTATCACGAGGAAGAAAACAATCCTGCCACTAAAACTTCTCTCTGAAGGATTTTATTGAACAACAAGTTCCATCTGGAGGCGCACATCTCCTGCTCAGACAGAAACTTCACTTTGTAGCTCTTGTTAAAGTTCTTCTAAAGGGGCTTTTGGTGAGCAAATGTCTCTCTTCTGCTGTGATTGTGCATTTATTGTGCACTCACTGGGTGACGATTTTTGAAGTGATCAGTAAGAAACAAAGCTCTGATTGGCCTTATTCTGTTCATAGCTGCTTTAATCATCAAGTATTAACTGCATTTGGCTCGAATAATGTAGAATTAGCTTTCTGAACTCTTAAAAACTTTAGAAATAATGTTTCTTTTTTACACAGTGTGTACTTAATTATGTGCAGTTACAGTAAAATGAATGAGGTCCTCTTGGTGAGCAGAGTTTCCTCCCTCCACTGTAAATAATGACAGATGTGTGTTTGTGTCTCTTTGTTGAAACTGTGCGTCAGGGTTGTGAGGACTTGATGAAAATCTGTCTGATAAATGTGCTGCTGTTGTGTTGAGTTGTTGAGCCCTACATCCTGACACATTTGTTTTGTTTGTGTCTGTAGATCCCAGATCCAGCTCTCCAGCTCTAGAGGACAAAGACCTCCGCACCTACACAGCTGTCCAGGTGACCAAACAGCCGTCCTTGTGGCCGCCAAGGTAAGTGTCCTTCATTGGTAAAGATGGAGGACTTTTCTCATTTATTGTACCCTTTTCTCCCTTATCCCACTCCCCCACTTCATTCTTACTCCTCTGAGACTGCTCTCAACCAAGACTCCCTCTTTGACGTCTTTGGCTATGACTCCGACTGTGACTATCCCCCCCCTTCTCCAACTTTTCCATCCTATGATTTAAGCCAGTTCTCCCCCCCTCAATCTCCTCAGACTCCTCCCCCCTTTGATTTCAGCCAGTCCTCCCCCCCTCAATCTCCTCAGACTCCTCCCCCCTTTGATTTCAGCCAGTCCTTCCCCCCTCAATCTCCTCAGACTCCTCCCCCCTTTGATTTCAGCCAGTCCTCCCCCCTCAATCTCCTCAGACTCCTCCCCTTTGATTTCAGCCAGTCCCCCTCAATCTCATTTATTGGACCCTTTTCTCCTTATCCCACTCCCCCACTTCCTTACTCCTCTGAGACTGCTCTCAACCAAGACTCCTCTTTGACGTCTTTGGTTATGACTCCGACTGTGACTATCCCCCCTTCTCCAACTTTTCCATCCTATGATTTCAGCCAGTCCTTCCCCCCTCAATCTCCTCAGACTCCTCCACCCTTTGATTTCAGCCAGTCCTTCCCCCTCAATCTCCTCAGACTCCTCCACCCTTTGACTTCAGCCAGTCCTCCCCCCCTCATTCTCCTCAGACTCCCCCCCACACCTCTGAGTCTCACTTTGACTCCTCTGCCGTCTTCTCTGGCTCTAACTTGGACGGGGACAATGGGAATCCTTCTTGGACTCCCTGTGATTTTGTTGGGTCGTGCCCACCACAGTCACCTTGTGGTCTCCAGGGTTCTCCCTTCATATCAGAGTCTTCCTGCTCCTCTATCTCCTCTTTAGACTCTTTCACTGACTCGACTCTTCCTCCTCTCAGATGTCTCTTCCAGCCTTTTCGCTGATCCAGACCTCTCCTCCTCGACCCCCCCAGGCTCCTCCAAGCACCTCTGATTCTTTTCTCCCCTCCTTTACCTCCTCCTTTGACTTTGACTCCTCCTCCCCTCCTCAGACTTCTCCAGTCGCTTCTTCAAGCTTGTTCTGTCCCTCTTATTCTCCCCAGACTGCCCCCGACTTTTCTGACACTGCCCTTGACTCCTCTATCTCCTCTTCAGACCCTCATACCTCTGACTTTCCTCTTTGCCCCTCCCTCTATATCCCAGACTCCTTCTCTGACACCTCCTCCCCTCCTCTGACTCCCTCACCCCCTCTTCTGAAGCAGCCATCCCCTCCTGGATCTCCTCACCCTCCTCCCTTTACCTCTGATTGGCCTTCCTCTTCCTTTATCCCCATCTGCTCCTCCTCTTCTCCTCCTCCTCCTCCTCCTAACCCTCTTCCTTCTGTTTTGCTGCCTGGGGCTTCAAATCCTGAGCCATTAAACACTACAGTTGCTCATGTCCAGACTGCACAGGTTTTGGTCCTGGAGAGGAACCAGCAGCGTTCTAGGTCTCAGAAGAGACGTGCTGAAGAGCCTGATGGTGCCCCTCCAAGGAAGCGCCCCGCAAACCTTTAACCCCTGTAATCTGTAAATGAGCGTAGAATGGACAACGCACAACTAACATCAGTCTGAAAAGAGACTTCTGTGCAAAGATCCATTGGTTTAATGTTCAGCCGTTATCTTTGAGCTCTTGATGCATTTCATGTTGATGATTTTAAATTTTCTCAAAATGGCCGCTTGTACAGATGCAGCGGCTCGAGGCTCACTATTAGCGCTTTCACACTTAACTTAGCAGGTCAACGCAAGTTTTTCAATGCTGGTTAACCTGCTAACAATTGGCAAGTGACTCATTCCCCTCTGCCAATAGACCTGGGTCTAATCGGCACAAACAGTTGAGCGCTGAATGGCAGAATACAAAGGCGGATGGAATTGTTGCTGAGAGCCAAAAGTCCCGTAAGTACAGACGGAGGGAATGGGCGCCATGTTATGCTGTCAGCAAGTCACGCCGAAGTCATGACTTAAATTAGCAGGTTGACTCGGATGTGATGTTCCCACTGAAGCGGATCAGAGGCGATAAAAACCTTGTCCCTTGCAGGCTTAGTCGACCTGGACTGAAATGCTGATTAGACTCTTTCAAACTGCTGACAGGAGCTGATTGTTACCGGGCTTAAACAGATTTTTTTGCTAGTATGAAAGGGGTAAATGACTGCTTTCTCTTCTTTTCTAATTGATGTTTCAGTTTATCAGACATTATCTTTGGTTTGTGATGTCTTCTGATGTGTGTTTGTCTTTATGTACAAAAAAAACAACAAAAAAACTCCAAAAAAATACATGTTATATGTTGTTTTGTGAAGTGATGTGCTGTCTTTATGTCCAAAAAAACCAAAAGAACACCAAAAAAAAATACATGTTATATGTTGTTTTGTGTTGTGTTTAAAAAATGTCACATACCGCTCTGTCTCGTTTTTTGTCCGACTGTGTCATGTTTTGTTGTGCCATGATTTATGGTAATGTGTTGTTTTGTCTTGTGTTTTTTCCCCATGTTAAAAAAACAGAAACATACAAAAAGATGCGATTTGTTTGGTTGTGCTGCAATGTGTTGTCTTGATGAGGACATGATCCGTCCTGCGTATTTATGTGCAACAAAACAAACCATACACACACATATATACTGTGTTAGTACATGAATGTGTGTGTATTTAGTGTAAATGATTGGGTGAATGTGTGTGAATGTGTGTTTGAAATTGTTTAAGTGCTGATTAAATGTTTGAGTGAACAGAATGGTGCAGGATTGAGTGCTAAAATGTGGACATCAGTTAGCATTTAGCACTTCTTGGTTCCTTGATCCAAAACTAGTTTAATAGATGAATACCTCAATTAAGGGTCATGATGGACACATGCTAACTACATTTAAAATTCAGTCTGAAATAGTAAAATAAATCTGATCATTTCAGTTTTTGATTTTTTTAAGCATTGTTTGCGTTGATAAGCATTTCTGTTTTTTTTTTAATAATGATTTATTCATACGTGATTGCCACAGCCTTTAAGAATATTCTGATCACGCCATTTGATGAAGAGGTCACAACAAGACATTATGCACTAGAAATACTGTAACTGCTTCTCAGTCGAACTGCCATAAGTCCATAGTAACTATTAATGGCTTTTTGCTCACTGATTAAAAAACTAAGTTTGTTCATAAAAGATTATCACAAAGAACAGAACTTAGCAGTTTCATAATTTCTTGTTTGCTACAGAGCTAATTACCACTAATGATCCAAACACAGTAAATTATGCCATAGACTTTTAGCTAGGAGAACCAGCATTATGCTAACATCCACATTGGCCTTCAAAACACATCATCCTCGCTCCACTCTGTTGGGACTGATTGAGAGTGAATGTGAGAGTGAATGTGTGTGAATGTGAGAGTGAATGTGTGTGAATGTGAATGTGAGAGTGAACGTGTGTGAATGTGAGAGTGAATGTGTGTGAATGTGTGTGAATGTGTGTGAATGTGTGCGAATGTCATAGTGAATGTGTGTGAATGTGTGTGAATGTGAGAGTGAATGTGAGAGTGAATGTGTGTGAATGTGTGTGAATGTGTGTGAATGTGATAGTGAATGTGTGTGTGAATGTGAGTGAATGTGTGTGAATGTGAGAGTGAATGTGTGTGAATGTGAGAGTGAATGTGAGAGTGAATGTGTGAATGTGAGAGTGAATGTGTGTTAATGTGTGTGAATGTGAGAGTGAATGTGTGTGAATGTGTGTGAATGTGAGAGTGAATGTGTGTGAATGTGAGAGTGAATGTGTGTGAATGTGAGAGTGAATGTGTGTGAATGTGAGAGTGAATGTGTGTGAATGTGTGTGAATGTGAGAGTGAATGTGTGTGAATGTGAGAGTGAATGTGTGTGAATGGGGTGTGAATGGAGTGTGTGGGTGTGCATGCACACAGGGTGTGTGGAGAGTCTGGTGCAGCGGTCTGTGCCGTAGTGACCTGGTGGTTTGTGCTGCTGCCTCAGTGTTTTGTACTTCCTGCTGGTCACTGCGCTCACTGCTGCTGCTCTGTGTTCAAACAGGGTGAACAAAGGAGGAGATGGTTCACATCTTCTCCGTCAGTCCACAGCCTCTCCACCACCAAGACCCCTGCAGTGCCTCCTCGTGGCCACACACGGAAACTGGGTCTGTCACAGTCCCAGGCTAAACTGAAGGGGATCTCGGAGCAGCAGTGGTCCCCAGAGATGCAGTGTTCAGGGCGTCCTGCAAACGGACAGGCCCTGGCACCATCAACCACTGCCCCAGCTATGGGAAAATAGGCTTCAGAATACCTGTCAGAAAATTCATAATATCACTGTCTGTGTAATTTTGATAATCATGCTAAAAAATAAAAATCACATCCTATATCTCACATTATTTCAATCTTTCTTTGTTTTCTGTACAAACTTGCTTCAGAAATAAGAGCTCATTTGACAAACATACAAAATTAGATCACAGATCCGATTTTCCAACAGCCATGCTCTAAGGGGTTTGGAAAAGGAAGTCAGGATTAATAGTCCATGTATTGAGTTTGGTATTTGGTTCCAGGTGTCTGACGCACAAAATAAGAACACTGCTATTCTTTTTGTCCCAAAATCTATGTTGAAACTGATTTGTCTTTCAAAATGTTCAACTATTCCTTGATACAACTCACATTTGACTCTTTCACTTGTCTGGTTGTGTGACCTTAGTAAGGGAAAAATCTGTGAACAAAAAACCAAGGAAGTTACTTCAAAAAGAGCATCAGTCCAAAATCCCCATCCAATTACCTATATATTATCTAAGAATAGGTAATTGGATACCAAAAGGATAATTGAGATGTAAAAAAAAAAACAGCTTGCAAAATTCATTTTGATATTAAAAATATGAAAATGAAAATGCATTAGTAACGAGGCTTTTCAGTTCTAGGTTATGGTTGCATAATTGATTTATAATTTACTGTAGAATAAATCTTCCTATCTGCATTTTCATTCTTAGGTTGCAGAGTTTTACAGCACAATCAAAATGAAAACGATGAATTTGAACATTATTTTTTTAATTTATGAAACAGAGAGAGATAATTTCATGGATCCACTGTGCAGACTATTTTATGAGATATAGGTGAAATAACTTTAACTGAGTCAATTATATAAATTGAGATGACAGCTATGGTGATGTGTAACTGGTCTGACCAAGGTACGTTTTATCAGTCTGTTTCCTGGGTATAAAAGACAAGCAGAAACAAGAAATCAAGCTGTTTTCCAGTTTTCTCCGTTTTGTGCAAAAAGTCGCTCTCCGTGGTGCCGAAGCTTGTAAGCCCCACTATTGTTTTGCGGGCATGTGGATGCTGTAAAAATGTTATCATGAGCTTTTTTATTTGTGTTTATAGGGCCCGCTCATTTGCCCCGCTCCTGACCCTGCTCTGATTTGTTCCACTATTAAGTGGTAGAGTGGCTTTTCATCTGATGATGTATTTAAGTTGAAACACGTGTGGTAAAAACTGTAAACCAAATATAAAGATATAGCCTATACATTAACCAGTTGTCCGAGGTGAATGAATGTATAGCTAACAATCTAGCCTGTTGTAACTAACAATACTGCAATAAAACAATCGACTCAAACATAATATTTTCAATTAAACAGTACAGAGATTAACATCCGATCTTCGATGTGACAAACGCTGATCACAACTGGCGTGAATGCAGAAAACAGCTTAGTCCTTCAACCTAAACACGGAGGCACTTTTGAACATCCTAGAAAGTTGATGGTGAAATACGACCTCTGCTGGCAGAGCATAGATGCTGCACGTACAACGAAGCCCCCACTTACTGTATGTAACTTACAGATCGTAGGCATTATGAGTTCATTTTTTATTCGTGAATAATAAACTGTATAACAAAAATGTACCCGAAACTACTGCGATTCATGAGCATGACATTAAAACTACAGTGTAAAATTCAATGTTAGTATTTCTTTCAGAGATGACCTTTGTGAAATAAGAAAGATTAACATCCATGGTACACCAGATACTTACTTCAGCACAGTGACATCAATTCAGCAAAAATTCTAGCCCAATGAGTGTAGTCCAATATTTATAGTTTATTTTTAGTTTTTTTATAGTTATTTTTCACAAGATGTGCCTATTTATTCTGTACATCAAGGGGAATTTGATGATCACAAAACTGATTAAAACATCAATATAGGTCAGTGCTGATTCAGATAGGATATATAGGCCTACCGGTGTGAATCATAGTTCATTTAAATGAAAAAAAAAAAAATATATATATATATATATATATATATATATATATATATATATATATATATATATATATATATATATTTATATTTATATATATATATATATATATATATATATATATATATATATATATATATATATATATATATATATATATATATTTATATGTTTTTAATTTGAAACCATTTATGTGTTTTTCATGATTCAAGATAAAAAAAAATGAAGTATCATTTATGTATCATCATCCATGTGTGGATCACTTGGACATTTAGGGATGATTGATGGCATCGTTATGGCACGGCAACACCTGCGGGTCATTTACATGCCTACTTTCAGCGTGCCTCCTCGATCTTGTCTTGTGTGTTTTATCCCTGATAAAAAGTCCTCTCTCTCTCTCAATCAATAGATGGATTACTTCCGTGTAAATCCTGTACTGTGTACACCACTTGTGTTGATTTGGAATAAATACAGACAATGCACTGAAAGTGGTTCTCCATGCCTGCCAGAGGAGTTTTATTGTGAAGGGCACAGCACTGTAGGGCTTCAAAGCCCCGCCCACTAACAAAATGAAATATTGAGTGGAATCATCAATTTTTGTGTGAAAACGAAAAAAAACAAAAAACGGCCTTTTTTTGTTTATTTGCGCAAAACACAAAAACGAAAAAATGAGCCGTTTCTTGTTTTTTTCATGTTTTGCACAAAACGGAAAAACGGAAAACAGCTTGATTTCTTGTTTCTGCTCAAGTCTTTTACACCCAGGAAACAGACTGATAAAATGTACCTTGGTCCTAATTCCAATGAAGTTAGGATGTTTTTTGAAAACGATAAAGTGCAAGTAGAGTCCAGATATTTTCTTATTCTTTTAACCCTACATTCTATTGAATACACCATAAAGACAAGTTATTTAATATTTCACCTGATAAAATTCCTAGTTCTTTTTGTTTTGTGTTTTTGCAACTGGTTCATTTTAATGTGATACATGCATTACACTGCAAAAAAGTAACACCCCCACTATTTTACCAAAAAGCCATGATGGTGTAACACCTACAGAATGCAATTTGGCACTGTCTTTCTGAAATAAGCCGAGATGTCCCTGAAAAAGATGTCACTTGGATGGCAGCATATGATGCTCCCAAACCTTTATGTGCCTTTTAGCATAAATGTGGATGTGCAAGTTACCCATGCCAAGGGCTCAAACACACTCCCATACCATCACAGATGCTGGTTTTTGAACCTTGCTCTGGTAACAATCTGGATGGTCCTTTTCCTATTTAGCCAAAGGACATGATGTCCACAATTTCCAAAAACAATTAAAATTGTGGACATGTCACACCACATCACACTTTTCCACTTTACACCAGTCCATTTCAGATGAGCTCAGACAAAGAGAAGTCGGTGGTGTTTCTGGGTGTTGCGGCTTTTGCTTTGCTATTTATGCATAAAGTGTGTTAACTGACAATGGTTTTCTGATGTTCTCCTGAGCCCACCTGATGATCTCCTTTACAGATGACGTTGGTTTTTTGTTTGTTGTCATCTTAGGGACTACAGGTCACTGGCATTCAGTGTTAGTTTTTGGCTTTGCTGTTTACATGCAGAGATGTCTCTGATTCTCTGGATCTTTTGATAATATTATGGCCTGTAGATGATTAAATCTCTAAATGCCTTTGTAATAGTAGGTTAAGAAACATTTTCCTTAAACTGTTGGACTGTTTGCTCACAAAGTGGTGAGCTGCACTCAAAATTGCATATATCACCACTGAAATGTTTGAAACAGGAGTTTTTGAACACTCCCCAACCTTTTCAGTCTTTGTTGCCCCTGTTCAGCTTATTAGAGCACGTTGTATGTTTAATAAGTTTAGCAGCTTGAACGTCAAATATGTTGTCTAGTAATACATTCAATTGAATATGTGTTGAAAAGGACATGCAAATCGTTGTATTCTGTTTATATTGACATTTTACAAAATATCCAAACTTCATTGAAAGTTAGGTTTTTACATTCATTGAAATATTTCAAAATGAAACATTAAGTTATGAGAGACAATACTGAGGTGATACAAAGCAAACCATTCACATTTGTCCATCAATCTACACTGCTTCATTCCTTTCTGTGTAGCAGGGGGTACGCTCTAAACTGATTGCTAGCCAATCACAAGGTGGACTTATAGAGACAAGAAACCACTCACGCACTAAAATCCCTCACCAAAGAGCAGTTTAAAGCCACCAGTTAACCTAGGGTGCATTTTAACTTATACATTAATACAACTTAGCCTATTTCAGTACAAATTTTTATTCTATTCTTTATGTTTCTAAGAGACAGTTACCATTTTGTCTCTTACCTAAAAGGTGGCATCAGGTCTTATATGCAAAAAGGTATGCAATGATTCTGTTGTTTAGTATGTCAGTGTACAGCATGTTTTCATTAAAACATTACAGAACTGAGATAAAGAGTAAATATAGTTTTAAAATGTTATCTTTTCCAATCAAATATTATGCATAAACTATACTCACTACCATCATTTATCAAAAATCTTGCTTTCATTAAAAAAAAACCCATTTGAAATGTAGATTAAATACAGTTGCTCATGCCTAAAAATAAAAATCACAACCCATATCTCACATTGTTTCAATCTTTCTTTGTTGCTGTACAAACTTGCTTAAGAAATAAGAGCTCATTTGACAAACATACAAAATTAGATCACAGATCCGGTTTTCCAACAGCCATGCTCTAAGGGGTTTGGAAAAGGAAGTCAGAACTGAAAGCTCTGTCGCCAAGGGTCCGTTTTGTGTTTGTTGGTACTGAGAGGAGCCCGAGGTCTGCAGATCTCAGGTTCCACTCCAGGTAGTAGTCCTCGAGGAGATCTGACAGGTACTGTGGGGCTAGGGCATGGAGAGCTTTATAGGTGAGGATGAGCAGTTTGTATTTAATGCGGATATTCTTCAGCTTGATATTCCATTTTGACAGAGTGGACATGTTAAGCTTAAAAATATCCTTTTTCAAACACAATAAAACTAAATCAGTGATGACAGGAAATGTTGAACTATATTACAATTCATACTCGGGAAATACCATCTTATTTAACTCAATAGGCTTTTTTTTAATGGCATCAGAGCCCACACTAGTAATTGCATGATGAAAAAGATTTTGTCATGGTGTTTCTGGGCTCTGCAACATGGATAAACTTCATCATCTGTTCCAGTGACAGATAAATTCACAAGAACTGAAGCAGAGACGGAGTGTGAACTGGCTCAATGTCTGCTGCCATGTAGTGCTTAAAGGCTGAACTACAACACGTAACAAATGTCCCCAACTTCTACATGCTGCCCACTAACAAAAAACGATATATTGAAGCAAAAGGTTACAATAACCTAAACCAAACGTGCTAACGTGCTCGAGGGTAATTTAATAAGTGGGCTGTTGGTGAATGACATAAGCGATCATCTACCAATTTTTGTGGTCTATGACCAGACCTATGAGGGGAAAGAGATGCAGAATACAACTATTAACACAAGAATTAAATCAGAGGTATATATAAACAGATTCAAAAGTTCTCTACAAGAAGAAAAATGGGAAGAAGTCCTCAAGGCTACAGATGTGAACAGTGCTTACAGCAGCTTTTACAGACATTTACAAAGCTGTTTGATAAACATTACCCCATGAGAGTGTTGAAGCTTAAAAAACAAAGCAGAGAGAATAGACCTCGGATGACAAAAACACTGATAAATGCATGCAGAAAGAAAAACACACTCTACAGGCAGTTTCTCAAAAACAGGACTCCAGACTCTGAAAATAAATATAAACTTTACAAGAATAAACTAATTTCCATCTTAAGAGAGAAAAAGAAAGAATATTACGGGGAACAAATACAAAATAATGTGAATCACACCAAGGAACTGTGGAATATAATAAACGGTGTAATCAAAAACAAAAAACCTGTTAAAAGCTATCCACTTAACCTTACAGACAATGCAGATAACATAGTGAATAAGGTCAACGAATTCCTTGCAGAGGTGGGGCCAAATCTTACCAAGCAGATCCCAGAGAATGACCTTAGCTGGAACCACTTTGATAGGGAGGGGAAATGTAACCAAAACACTATGTTTTTGACTCCAGCAGACGACAGAGAAATAAAACAACTGATTAATAACTGCATGGGAAAAACGTCAAAAGACGTCCATGACTTTGACATGAAACTAGTCAAAATGGTACAAGAAGAGATTGCATCACCTTTGACACATATATGTAATCTATCGTTTCAGACAGGAAAATTCCCAGATGAGATGAAAGTCGCAAAAATAATTCCTTTGCATAAACAAGGTAACAAGGAGGAATTCAATAACTATAGGCCAATAGCAATACTACCACAATTCTCCAAAATACTAGAAAAGCTGTTCAGCAGCAGACTAGATAAATTCATTGAGAAACATAATTTGCTATATGATAGTCAATATGGGTTCAGAAAAAATCATTCCACAGCATTAGCTTATAATGGAAGCTGTAGAAATAATCACTGACACGATCGAACAAAAAAAAATTAGTATTGGAATATTTATTGATCTAAAGAAAGCATTCGATACAATTGATCACAATATACTTTGTTATAAACTAGAAAAGCTGGGCGTAAGGGGTATAGCGCTGAACTGGCTCAGGAGCTACCTCAATGGCAGATACCAATACGTCCAAGTGGCAGGAAAAAAATCAAGGTGCCTCAACACTATTTATGGTCCCACAGGGTCCGTGATTGGGTCCAAAGTTATTTACTCTTTATATGAATGACATATGTAAGGTATCCGAAAATGTTAAATTCATACTATTTGCAGATGATACGAGTCTTTTCTGCTCGGGAGACAACCTGAAGGAGCTGATCACTATGACAAACGAAGAGCTAAACAAGCTACAAATATGGTTCAATATAAACATATTATCTCTGAACCTAGACAAGACAAAATTTATGTTATTCGGCAACAAAGACAGTGACTGTGATGCTAATGTAGATATAAACGGCACCAAGATACAATGGGTTAATGAATTCAAATTTCTGGGAGTAATCATTGATGATAAGCTAAACTGGAAACCTCACATATCTTATATACAAAAAAAAATAGCCAGGAGTGTATCAATACTGTGGAAAGCACAAAAACTGCTGAATCAGAAATCACTTCTCATAGTTTACTGGGCTCTGGTGGCACCGCACATACAACACTGCAGTGAGATATGGGGAAATACTTACAAAACGAATACTAAAAGTATATTAACACTGCAGAAAAAAGCAGTAAGAATTATTCACCACGCAAGCTATGGAGCACACACAAATCAGCTGTTTATTACAGCAAAGATCCTAAAACTATATGACCTAATAAAATACAGGACTGTGCAGGTATTGTACAAGGCATCACACGGTCAGCTACCCGAGGAACCTACAAACAAGGTTCATAAAAAGACAGACGAAACATAACTTAAGAGGTCACATGATTTTCAAAAAGACAAAAGTAAGAACCACATTGAAAGCCATGACTATCACAGTTAATGGAGTCAATCAATGGAACAGCTTACAAGGAGAAACCAGGTGCAGCGGTACCATGAAAGTATTTAAGAAAAAATGGTCAAAAAGACCTTTGACAGATATGAATATGATAATATGATTAAATGATATATGACAATACTTAAGGGTGTATAATCTAAAAGATATAAAGACCTGAAGGATGGTGAAACAAAACATGTGGGTTGTTTGGTCTGTAAGACAGCAGGAAAGACCAAATGTACCTAAACAATGATAGTGAATGAAGTGATGGTGTAAGTCAAGGTAGCCGTATATATCCAACTAACTGCAGAGGGACAGACAGTCTCAAAATGGATCCACTAAGTTGGGCTCTCAATGCAATCGATCAAGGTTTTTCAACCCGGCCAAGCTGGCCCGGAGAACCAAAATGCCCTGATGGAACATTACGGAACAAAGGATTGACTCTGCCTTACGTGGAACAAAGGATTGGTCATAAAAGGTCAAATATGGACAAAAAGACAGTCAAGAATTATGTCACACTTCTGTAAATGGAATAAAAATTTATAATAATCTGATGATATATGGAAAAGAGGAGACTAAATATTGAGAAAATGGGGACAGGACTAGATAAGCTCTGCTTCTCCCATCTTCCCTTTCAGACATGTACAATGTGATCAACTATTGACAATGTGTGATGTCGTATAAGTGTGCTGACGTGACCGAAATAAATAAATGAATTCAATTCAATTCAATTCAAAATGCATTTTAAAAGACTTTTTAATAATAAAATGATAGCTGCTTAGTATAACTCAAAAATAAGACAAACCATAGTTTGATCAAAGTGCATTTTCTTTTTTTTTTTTCAAAGACTGCTCATTCTTTCACTAATTTGAGATAGAAAAACAAAAAGAAATTTGAGACGTAATCTTTAAAAATTATTCCCCAGCAAAAAGTTACCAGAATTCTATTTTAAATTTAAGATTTAGAAATGGAAAGGCATCAGCCTAAGATTAGATTATATTTCATAGAACTTTATTAAGCCCTTTGGAAAACTCCCTCAGGGAAATTAGGATCAGTAACAGTTCAGTATAACAGATAAACAAAAGTTCACAAAAGAGATCAAGATAAACCAGACTATAAATAATATAAATAAAATATGGCTACAAGCTGGCTAATGCTCCTTCCCGTCCTCTGTCTTCCCGTCCACAGTCTTGGGCTTTTTTTTTTTAATTCTACATTATGGATGCATAATTTGACTCATAATTTGCTTTAGAATAAATCATCCAATGTGGAAATTTTTTTTCTATTTACGTTGGACACTATGTAGCACAATCAAAGTGAAAACAATGACTAATTTAATCAATTTCTTCATATTCTTTAAATAAACAATATACAAATATTTTTAGGATGCAGTGTAAACACTTTAGATGTGTTATGGACAAAACATCTTTGACTGTCATTAATATAGAGATGGCACAATGATGATGTGTAACAGGTTTTATTTCCTTTGTTTTCCTAATGAATATATTTTTGTAATGGAGCAGAAATGATGCGATTTTTAAAGTCTTTCTGAGGTGTTGAAATAGGTTTGGAAATTGTGATCCATGAATTATACAAACATGTTTGCTGTTGTTTTTGAGAAAGATACAAAACATAGTGAAGAAACTGCTAAGTCAAACTAATGTGAACAAAATAAACACTTTCTATACAGACTTTTATGCAATGTGACTGTAGAGTGGCGCTTTTGATACGTGATGACTTAAAAAAACAACGTTAGACAGTGAGTGACGTCAGGGTTCGGTCGCCATAACAACATCATATCGTTTGAAAAATATTAAAGCCCAAACCTTCACAAAGTGAGTCCGCACTCCGCAGAGATTGACGACGACTGTGAACATCTTCAGAGAGATTTCCGTGACAAAGTTTCTTTCAGCGAGGATTTATCGACCGAACAGCAGCCGAAAAAGGACAAACTTGATCTTTACTCGAGAAATGTAAGAGTTTAGACTTCATTAAACATCACGAGTTTCATCAGGTCAGAAACACCGTTTGGTGAAAACAGCCGAACTCAGTAAAACGTCCTGAAATGAGTCTTTTAGAGTTTATTCGTCACATTTAGCAGAATATTGAGGGAGTATTTACAGTTAAAGAGGAATAACATCGAAATGTTGGAATAACAAACATGTTTGAGACACAAGACAAGAACTAGCTAAGCTGTTTTAAGCAAAGATATATGGAGATGTTTTAGGCTCTTTTCTTCAAGATTGTTTTTAAACTTTCTTAATTTTACACACAGAACTCTTAAAGGCAAAACATGTTTATTTATTGAGCACAACTCGTACACCAGGTTATTCAAAGTGCTTTACAGAACAAGAAAAATGCATTAAAATCACAATGCAGAATTAAAACAAAAAAACACATTATAAATGAAAATATCTATATGACGTTGAATTTAATGTCCAAAACATGAAGTGAAAGAGGTCAATCCGAGTTACAATTAAACTTCCAAAATGGGACAGAAAAACACGTCTGTTTGACATTACAATTGGGCGTCCAAATAAGATGTCAATCTGAAGTTACAATTAAATGTACAAAATTTGACAGATTAAACATTTATTGACATTACAATTAAACATCCAAAACATAAAGTCAAAGATGTCAATCCGACGTTACAATTAAAATGTCCAAAATATGACAACATCCAAACAGACTCAATGGTTTGATTCAATGATATTCATGGCAAAAGGAACAACACAGATATATGCATCAGAAATATTAATGAAGATTAATATTCTTTGGCCTTTTGCAGATTTTAAGTGTTTTCTCTGTCTCAGTCTTCTTAAAGGTGCAGATGTTAGCAAGGCTACAGCCCTTACATTTGACTCAACTTAACCACTATTAAAGATAATTACTGTCATTGAAATATGTTTGGATGGTGTAATTCAGCGTAAAAGGTGTCAACTTTCACATTTGTCAGACTGTGTTGAAACTTTTTGTTGTATTATTTTCTGAATGCATTGCAAACCACCTTAACACGGACTTCTAACTCAGAAAAGGGCTTTTTTATTTAGTGCTGGCCTGGACAATACATTGTTTAGGATTTTTAGATATTTTTTCAATCAGACTACAGTATAATGAAATGTTGTTATCAACATAGAGGGAATTAAAGTTGTTTGAAAAACATGTGGCAGACTTTGTGCTCAGATCCAAGTTTGTTTACTGTTATATCTAATTGCTGTAATATTCTTCTTTACCACACAATAATCTACACCAAACGTTTGTCCAAATAGGAATTTTTCATGACATAATCTTGTTTATTTTAGGTCCAATTCTGTTTATCTTTGTCATAATTTGGATATTGAGTTTTTTGTCATTTTACTTGGTTGTAGTTGCTTCTGTTAAACTCTTGGGTTTATTTTAAATAAATTAAAAAACACAAATATTTTTCACTTGAGCTGTTTTAAGCAAAGATACATGGGGATGATTTAGACTCTTCTTCAAGATTGTATTTAAAACTTTATTATTTTTACACATACAACTTTAAAGGCAAGGCAAGTTTTTTGACAGAGCACAACTCTTACACAAGGTAATTCAAAGTGCTTTACAGAGCAAGAAAAATGCATTAAAATGACAAGGGAGTATAAAAACAAAATAGTCATTATAAAAAGACATCTACTCAAAATTAGAATTGAACATCCAAAACATGAAGTAAAACGTCAATTAAATTCAACAATTAAATTCCAAACATGACAGAAAGACTTGAATCTGACATTACAATTAAACATCCAAAACATGAAGTAAAAGACGTCAATCAAACATTTCTATTAAACATCCAAAACATGAAGTAAAAGACGTCAATCAAACATTTCAATTAAGCGTCCAAAACATAACAAAAAAGACATCTCTCCGATGTTACTATTAAATGTCGACAACATGAAGTAAAAGACATCAGTCCAGTTAACGTCCAAAAACTTGTCAGGAAAAGGCGTGTATTTGACTTTACAATTGAATGTCCAAAACATGAAGTAAAACATGTCAATCTGAAGTAACAATTACATGTCAAAAACATGACATAAAAAAAATGTGACTGTTAAACATCCAAGACATGAAGTAAAGGATGTCAGTCTGAAGTTAAAGTTAAATGTTCAAAACATGACAAACAAAGACATTACAATTTACTGTCAAAAACATGAAGTAATAGGTCAATCCGAATAATCCAACTTTACAGTTAAATGTCCAAAATATGACAGTAAAGACGTCTTTCAGACACTACAATTAGATCTCAAAAACATCAAGTAAAAGATGTATTCAATGTCAATCTGACGTCATCCAACGCCCATCCATATGTTCAAATTAAATGTCCAAAATATGACAATAAAAGACATCTATCTGATGTTACAATTAAATGTGGAAAACATGAAGTAAAAGACGTCAATCAGATTAATCCAACATTACAATGAAACATCCAGAATAACAGAAAAAGACATCTATTTGACATAACAATGGAACGACCAGTGCATGAAGTAAAAGGTCAATCCGAATAATCTGATGTTACAATAAAAACGTCAAAAATAAGACAAAATCCTAGAAGCTCATTGGTTTACTTTCATGTTACTTAGGTCCACAAAAGGAGCAACACTTAGTGGTACATATTGGTCTTGTTAGTGTTATCACGAGGAGGAAAAAAATCCTACCACTAAAACTTCTCTCTGAAGGATTTTATTGAACAACAAGTTCTATCTGGAGGCGCACATCTCCTACTCAGACAGAAACTTCACTTTGTAGCTCTTGTTAAAGTTCTTCTAAAGGGGCTTTTGGTGAGCAAATGTCTCTCTTCTGCTGTGATTGTGCATTTATGATCTTGCACTCACTGGGTGACGATTTTTGAAGTGATCAGTAAGAAACAAAGCTCTGATTGGCCTTATTCTGTTCATAGCTGCTTTAATCATCAAGTATTAACTGCATTTGGGTCGAATAATGTAGAATTAGCTTTCTGAACTCTTAAAAACTTTAGAAATAATGTTTCTTTTTTTACACAGTGTGTACTTAATAATGTGCAGTTACAGTAAAATGAATGAGGTCCTCTTGGTGAGCAGAGTTTCCTCCCTCCACTGTAAATAATGACAGATGTGTGTTTGTGTCTCTTTGTTGAAACTGTGCGTCAGGGTTGTGAGGACTTGATGAAAATCTGTCTGATAAATGTGCTGCTGTTGTGTTGAGTTGTTGAGCCCTACATCCTGACACATTTGTTTTGTTTGTGTCTGTAGATCCCAGATCCAGCTCTCCAGCTCTAGAGGACAAAGACCTCCGCGCCTACACAGCTGTCCAGGTGACCAAACAGCCGTCCTTGTGGCCGCCAAGGTAAGTGTCCTTCATTGGTAAAGATGGAGGACTTTTCTCATTTATTGTACCCTTTTCTCCCTTATCCCACTCCCCACTTCATCCTTACTCCTCTGAGACTGCTCTCAACCAAGACTCCCTCTTTGACGTCTTTGGCTATGACTCCGACTGTGACTATCCCCCTCCTCCAACTTTTCCATCCTATGATTTAAGCCAGTCCTCCCCTCAATCTCTCAGACTCCTCCCCTTTGATTTCAGCCAGTCCTTCCCCCTCAATCTCCTCAGACTCTCCCCTTTGATTTCAGCCAGTCCTTCCTCAATCTCCTCAGACTCCTCCCCTTTGATTTCAGCCAGTCCTCCCTCAATCTCCTCAGACTCCTCCCCTTTGATTTCAGCCAGTCCCCCCCCTCAATCTCATTTATTGGACCCTTTTCTCCTTATCCCACTCCCCACTTCCTTACTCCTCTGAGACTGCTCTCAGCCAAGACTCCTCTTGACGCCTTTGGTTATGACTCCGACTGTGACTATCCGCCCCTTCTCCAACTTTTCCATCCTATGATTTCAGCCAGTCCTCCCCCCTCAATCTCCTCAGACTCCTCCCTTTGATTTCAGCCAGTCCTTCCCCCCTCAATCTCCTCAGACTCCTCCACCCTTTGACTTCAGCCAGTCCTCCCCCCCTCATTCTCCTCAGACTCCCCCCCACACCTCTGAGTCTCACTTTGACTCCTCTGCCGTCTTCTCTGGCTCTAACTTGGACGGGGACAATGGGAATCCTTCTTGGACTCCCTGTGATTTTGTTGGGTCGTGCCCACCACAGTCTCCTTGTGGTCTCCAGGGTTCTCCCTTCATATCAGAGTCTTCCTGCTCCTCTATCTCCTCTTTAGACTCTTTCACTGACTCCGACTCTTCCTCCTCTCAGATGTCTCTTCCAGCCTTTTCGCTGATCCAGTCCTCTCCTCCTCGACCCCCCCAGGCTCCTCCAAGCACCTCTTATTCTTTTCTCCCCTCCTTTACCTCCTCCTTTGACTTTGACTCCTCCTCCCCTCCTCAGACTTCTCCAGTCGCTTCTTCAAGCTTGTTCTTTCCCTCTTATTCTCCCCAGACGGCCCCCGACTTTTCTGACACTGCCCTTGACTCCTCTATCTCCTCTTCAGACCCTCATACCTCTGACTTTCCTCTTTGCCCCTCCCTCTATATCTCAGACTCCTTCTCTGACACCTCCTCCCCTCCTCTGACTCCCTCACCCCCTCTTCTGAAGCAGCCATCCCCTCCTGGATCTCCTCACCCTCCTCCCTTTACCTCTGATTGGCCTTCCTCTTCCTTTATCCCCATCTGCTCCTCCTCTCCTCCTCCTCCTCCTCCTCCTAACCCTCTTCCTTCTGTTTTGCTGCCTGGGGCTTCAAATCCTGAGCCATTAAACACTACAGTTGCTCATGTCCAGACTGCACAGGTTTTGGTCCTGGAGAGGAACCAGCAGCGTTCTAGGTCTCAGAAGAGACGTGCTGAAGAGCCTGATGGTGCCCCTCCAAGGAAGCGCCCCGCAAACCTTTAACCCCTGTAATCTGTAAATGAGCGTAGAATGGACAACGCACAACTAACATCAGTCTGAAAAGAGACTTCTGTGCAAAGATCCATTGGTTTAATGTTCAGCCGTTATCTTTGAGCTCTTGATGCATTTCATGTTGATGATTTTAAATTTTCTCAAGATGGCCACTTGTACAGATGCAGTGGCTCGAGGCTCACTATTAGCGCTTTCACACTTAACTTAGTAGGTCAACGCAAGTTTTTTCAATGGTGGTTAACCTGCTAACAATTGGCAAGTGACTCATTCCCCTCTGCCAATAGACCTGGGTCTAATCGGCACAAACAGTTGAGCGCTGAATGGCAGAATACAAAGGCGGATGGAGTTTGTTGCTGAGAGCCAAAAGTCCCGTAAGTACAGATGGAGGGAATGGGCGCCATGTTATGCCATCAGCACGTCACGCCGAAGTCATGACTTAAATTAGCAGGTTGACTCAGATGTGATGTTCCCACTGAAGCGGATCAGAGGCGATAAAAACCTTGTCCCTTGCAGGCTTAGTCGACCTGGACTGAAATGCTGATTAGACTCTTTCAAACCGCTGACAGGAGCTGATTGTTACCGGGCTTAAACAGATTTTTTTGCTAGTCTGAAAGGGGTACATGACTGCTTTCTCTTCTTTTCTAATTGATGTTTCAGTTTATCAGACATTGTCTTTGGTTTGTGATGTCTTCTGATGTGTGTTTGTCTTTATGTACAAAAAAAAAACAAAAAAACACCAAAAAAATACATGTTATATGTTGTTTTGTGAAGTGATGTGCTGTCTTTATGTCCAAAAAAACCAAAAAAACACCAAAAAAATACATGTTATATGTTGTTTTGTGAAGTGATGTGCTGTCTTTATGTCCAAAAAAACCAAAAAAAACACCAAAAAAATACATGTTATATGTTGTTTTGTGTTGTGTTTAAAAAATGTCATATACCGCTCTGTCACGTTTTTTGTCCAACTGTGTCATGTTTTGTTGTGCCATGGTAATGTGTTGTTTTGTCTTGTGTTTTTTCCCCATGTTAAAAAAAAAGAAACATACAAAAAGATGCGATTTGTTTGGTTGTGCTGCAATGTGTTGTCTTGATGAGGACATGATCCGTCCTGCGTATTTATGTGCAACAAAACAAACCATACACACACATATATACTGTGTTAGTACATGAATGTGTGTGTATTTAGTGTAAATGATTGGGTGAATGTGTGTGAATGTGTGTTTGAAATTGTTTAAGTGCTGATTAAATGTTTGAGTGAACAGAATGGTGCAGGATTGAGTGCTAAAATGTGGACATCAGTTAGCATTTAGCACTTCTTGGTTCCTTGATCTAAAACTAGTTTAATAGATGAATACCTCAATTAAGGGTCATGATGGACACATGCTAACTACATTTAAAATTCAGTCTGAAATAGTAAAATAAATCTGATCGTTTCTACTTTAGATTTTTTAAGCATTGTTTGCGTTGAAAAAGCATTTCTGTTCTTTTTTAATAATGATTTATTCATACGTGATTGCCACAGCCTTTAAGAATATTCTGATCACGCCATTTGATGAAGAGGTCACAACAAGACATTATGCACTAGAAATACTGTAACTGCTTCTCAGTCGAACTGCCATAAGTCCATAGTAACTATTAATGGCTTTTTGCTCACTGATTAAAAAACTAAGTTTGTTCATAAAAGATTATCACAAAGAACAGAACTTAGCAGTTTCATAATTTCTTGTTTGCTACAGAGCTTTTTACCACTGATGATCCAAACACAGTAAATTATGCCATAGACTTTAGCTAGGAAACTGTGTGTGAATGTGTGTGAATGTGTGTGAATGTGTGTGAATGTGTGTGAATGTGTGAATGTGTGTGAATGTGAGACTGAATGTGTGTGAATGTGTGTGAATGTGTGTGAATGTGAGAGTGAATGTGTGTGAATGTGTGTGAATGTGTGTGAATGTGAGAGTGAATGTGTGTGAATGTGTGTGAATGTGAGAGTGAATGTGTGTGAATGTGTGTGAATGTGAGAGTGAATGTGTGTGAATGTGAGAGTGAATGTGTGTGAATGTGAGAGTGAACGTGTGTGAATGTGTGTGAATGTGAGAGTGAATGTGTGTGAATGTGAGAGTGAATGTGTGTGAATGTGTGTGAATGGGGTGTGAATGGGGTGTGTGGGTGTGCATGCACACAGGGTGTGTGGAGAGTCTGGTGCAGCGGTCTGTGCCGTAGTGACCTGGTGGTTTGTGCTGCTGCCTCAGTGTTTTGTACTTCCTGCTGGTCACTGCGCCACTGCTGCTGCTCTGTGTTCTAACAGGGTGAACAAAGGAGGAGATGGTTCACATCTTCTCCGGCCAGTCCACAGCCTTCTCCACCACCAAGACCCCTGCAGTGCCTCCTCGTGGCCACACACGGAAACTGGGTCTGTCACAGTCCCAGGCTAAACTGAAGGGGATCTCGGAGCAGCAGTGGTCCCCAGAGATGCAGTGTTCAGGGCGTCCTGCAAACGGACAGGCCCTGGCACCATCAACCACTGCCCCAGCTATGGGAAAATAGGCTTCAGAATACCTGTCAGAAAATTCATAACATCACTGTCTGTGTAATTTTCATAATTGCTAAAAATAAGAGAGATAATTTCCTATGGATCCACATGTGCAGACTTTCTTGTTTTCTGACAAACTATAGGTGAAATAATAAGAGCTCATTTGACAAACATACAATTAGATCACAGATGGTGATGTGTAACAGCCATGCTCTAAGGGTTTGGAAAAGGAAGTAAAATAATAGTCCATGTATCAGTTTGGTATTCCTGGGTTCCAGGTGTCACGCAGAAAAGCATTTGCTATTCTTTTTTAAAAATTTATTAAACTGTGATTTGTCTTTCAAAATGTTCAACTATTCCTTGATAAGAGGTCACAACTCACATTATGCACTTTTACTGTAACTGCTTGTGGATGACCTTAGTAAGGGAACTATTAATGAGCTTTTGCTCACTGATTAAAACCAAGGAAGTTTGTTCATAAAGAGCATTAGTCCGCCCCATCCAATTACCTTTGTTTGCTACAGAATAGGTAATTGGATCCAAACACAGTATAATTGAGATGTAAAAATGCAGCTTGCAAAATTCATTTTGATATTAAAAATATGAAAATGAAAATGCATTAACCAGGCTTTTCAGTTCTAGGTTAGGTTGCATAATTGAATATACTGTAGAATAAATCTTCCTATCTGTGTGTAATGTGAGGTGAAGTTTTACAGCACAATCAAAAAGTGAAAACGATGAATTTGAACATTATTTTTTAATTTATGAAACAGAGAGAGATAATTTGTGGATCCACTGTGCAGACTATTTTATGAGATATAGGTGAAATAACTTTAACTGAGTCAATTATATAAATGTGAGATGACAGCTATGTGTGATGTGTAACTGGTGTGACCAAGGTACGTTTTAATCAGTCTGTTTCCTGGGTATAAAAGACAAGCAGAAACAAGAAATCAAGTGTTTTCCAGTTTTTCTGTTTTGTGAAAAAGTGTGTGAATGGTGTGAAGCTTGTAAGCCCACACTATTGTGTGGCTTGTGGATGCTGTAAAAATGTTATCATGAGCTTTTTTATTTCAGTGTTTATGTACTTACATGCTGGTCACTGACTGCTGCTCTGATTTGTTTATTCGTGAATAATAAACTGTATAACAAAAATGTACCCGAAACTACTGCGATTCATGAGCATGACATTAAAACTACAGTGTAAAATTCAATGTTAGTATTTCTTTCAGAGATGACCTTTGTGAAATAAGAAAGATTAACATCCATGGTACACCAGATACTTACTTCAGCACAGTGACATCAATTCAGCAAAAATTCTAGCCCAATGAGTGTAGTCCAATATTTATAGTTTATTTTTAGTTTTTTTATAGTTATTTTTGACAAGATGTGCCTACTTATTCTGTACATCAAGGGGAATTTGATGGCTCCGCCGGTGTACTGTATTAAATTAACTGGTGACCGTCCAGGCAGAAGTGAGGGGGCGTGTCTGAAGGACCCTTTTGTTTACTATCTGAACACCTCCCGAATCAATTGTATACACAAAAATGAGCTCTTTACACCCATTTACTTAGTGGTGGAAGTGACTTCACAACATTGAGCGTGAGTTTGGATTTTGAAGGATTACAGACTTATTTGACTGTGAAAGAAACGTAAGGTAATATATAGGTAAATATTTTAGATTTTTGATCAAAATGACAAATTTCCGACTGTTTGTCTTTCAACTGTTCAACTGGTGATGGCCCCGAAACCCGCATTTGACCGTCATTTCTGGGGTATCAACAAAGTATTTGTTCATGTTCAACGTATAACGGAGTGGGGAGGACTTGAAAATAGGTACAGAGGAGTAGGTTTTTACAATGTGGAGGAAATTTTCGCTTCATCTTGTGATCAAGCTGATGGCATATGTGTCTGCATTAAGTGTAAGCACAAGAGTGCATTTCTGTAAGCATGCTGAATTTGAGGGATATATTCTACTGTAGTGTGTATGGTTTTGTTGACGACAAAATGACTCGTCCTTGTAACCCATAGTAGAAAATTAATCCCTGTTAAGATCTTCATAATGTGATGGTCGAATGATACTTTGTAAACTGTGCAGCCTTTTAAGAGTTCGACTATCACTGACTTTTGACATCAGATCGGGGCACGTGGCGTTGTTGAATGCTGAATAGCTCAATAATTCCCAGGTCATGTGATCTGTTGGCTCAGAATCAGTGTGGGACAGTAGACTTAAGCCTGCTCTATGACACACACCTCTTTCTAATGCATTTGGACACATTTCATATATTTTTAATAAATTTTAATTTATTCCATACTGTAAATATGAAAATAACATTTTAATGTAGTTCTCATATTTTTTTAGAAAATTTTATTGTATTTCACAACCACTTTTTATTTTGTAAACCTGAATTTAACACACGCTTTTATAAGTAAGTTAGTGCTGACTTTTCCACTTATTTTTGTGCGCTTGCCATAAAGTCTGTAATAAGAACGCACTTAAAATGTTGGAGCTGCTGGCTTGACCACACAAAATCGAGAGACGGCTGACGTGACCGCAGTTGTAAATGTTGACATTTCACAAAAACCTTCATGGTCACAAAACTATAATAAAGTTGTATTTCCTCTATCACATTCACGACTTATCTGCTGTTTATCAATGTCAGTAAAAAAAGGTAATTACATATATTTTCAACAGGACAGCAAATTAAAGACAACACCAATGTTTAACAGTTAAAACATTTATTGAGATCACCATTTGATTCAAACAGCATTCAACAACGCCAGGTGCCCCGATCTGATGTCAAAAGTCAGTGATAGTCGAACTCTTAAAAGGCTGCAAAGTTTACAAAGTATCATTCGACCATCACATTATGAAGATCTTAACAGGGATTAATTTTCTACTATGGGTTACAAGGACGAGTCATTTTGTCGTCAACAAAACCACACACTTTACAGTAGAATATATCCCTCAAATTCAGCATGCTTACAGAAATGCACTCTTGTGCTTACACTTAATGCAGACACATATGCCATCAGCTTGATCACAAGATGAAGCAAAATTTCTCCACATTGTAAAACCTACTCCTCTGTACCTATTTTCAAGTCCTCCCCACTAGTTATACGCTGAACATGAACACATTGTTTGTTGATACCCGATGACGGTAAAATGCGGTTTCGGGGCCATCACCAGTTGACACAGTCGGAAATTTGTCATTTTGATCAGACATCTAAGATATTTACCTATATATTACCTTACGTTTCTTTACGCTGTCAAATAAGTCTGTAATCCTTCAAAATCCTTCGTCGTCACGCTCAATGTTGTGAAGTCACTTCCACCACTAAGTAAATGGGTGTAAAGAGCTCATTTTTGTGTATACAATTGATTCGGGAGGTGTTCAGATAGTAAACAAAAGGGTCCTTCAGACACGCCCCCCTCACTTCTGCCTGGACGGTCACCAGTTCATTTAATACGGTACACCGGCGGAGCCTGTTGTCTTTTAGCATAAGCAGCAAAGTTCTACTTCAGATTATTCCATCTCTCATAATAAGAGCAACAAGAAGGTCATTATATGACATCCGAGGTGGAAGTGAAAGTTAACTAGCCTCACTTCTTCTCTCCATTGTGTGTTTGTGAACGTCCGCTTTCTACGGAAGTCGAAGCGGACAAGAATAAGGACAAGTCAAAACGCGATGAATAACTTTATTTCGTAAACGCTTTTAGCTAAAACGTGCTGATTATTTCAGAATGCACTGCGCTTTTAGTATCTCCATGCCTGCCAGAGGAGTTTTATTGTGTCGCGCGCTGTAGGGCTTCAAAGACGCTTTATTATTTCGAGGAATCATCGTTTTAATTTATGTGAATAAGTATCTCGCGCATGAGTTATATATTTTGTCCTCTGTGGCACCTAAGGGCTCCGATTTTTTCATGTTTTGCACAAAACGGAAAACAGCTTGATTTCTTGTTTCTGCTCAAGTCTTTTACACCCAGGAAACAGACTGATAAAATGTACCTCGGTCCTAATTCCAATGAAGTTAGGACGTTTTGTGAAAACGATAAAGTGCAAGTAGAGTCCAGATATTTTCTTATTCTTTTAACCCTACATTCTATTGAATACACCATAAAGACAAGTTATTTAATATTTCACCTGATAAAATTCCTAGTTCTTTTTGTTTTGTGTTTTTGCAATTGGTTCATTTTAATGTGATACATGCATTACACTGCAAAAAAGTAACACCCCCACTATTTTACCAAAAAGCCATGATGGTATAACACCTACAGAATGCAATTTGGCACTGTCTTTCTGAAATAAGCCGAGATGTCCCTGAAAAAGATGTCACTTGGATGGCAGCATATGATGCTCCCAAACCTTTATGTGCCTTTTAGCATAAATGTGGATGTGCAAGTTACCCATGCCAAGGGCTCAAACACACTCTCATACCATCACAGATGCTGGTTTTTGAACCTTGCTCTGGTAACAATCTGGATGGTCCTTTTCCTATTTAGCCAAAGGACATGATGTCCACAATTTCCAAAAACAATTAAAATTGTGGACATGTCACACCACATCACACTTTTCCACTTTACACCAGTCCATTTCAGATGAGCTCAGACAAAGAGAAGTCGGTGGTGTTTCTGGGTGTTGCTGTTATTTGGCTTTTGCTTTGCTATTTGCATAAAGTGTGTTAACTGACAATGGTTTTCTGATGTTCTCCTGAGTCCACCTGATGATCTCCTTTACAGATGACGTTGGTTTTTGTTTGTTGTCATCTTAGGGACTACAGGTCACTGGCATTCAGTGTTAGTTTTTGGCTTTGCTGTTTACATGCAGAGATGTCTCTGATTCTCTGGATCTTTTGATAATATTATGGCCTGTAGATGATTAAATCTCTAAATGCCTTTGTAATAGTAGGTTAAGAAACATTTTCCTTAAACTGTTGGACTGTTTGCTCACAAAGTGGTGAGCCGCACTCAAAATTGCATATATCACCACTGAAATGTTTGAAACAGGAGTTTTTGAACACTCCCCAACCTTTTCAGTCTTTGTTGCCCCTGTTTCAGCTTATTAGAGCACGTTGTATGTTTAATAAGTTTAGCAGCTTGAACGTCAAATATGTTGTCTAGTAATACATTCAATTGAATATGTGTTGAAAAGGACATGCAAATCGTTGTATTCTGTTTATATTGACATTTTACAAAATATCCAAACTTCATTGAAAGTTAGGTTTTTACATTCATTGAAATATTTCAAAATGAAACATTAAGTTATGAGAGACAATACTGAGGTGATACAAAGCAAACCATTCACATTTGTCCATCAATCTACACTGCTTCATTCCTTTCTGTGTAGCAGGGGGTACGCTCTAAACTGATCGCTAGCCAATCACAAGGTGGACTTATAGAGACAAGCAACCACTCACGCACTATAATCCCTCACCAAAGAGCAGTTTAAAGCCACCAGTTAACCTAGGGTGCATTTTAACTTATACATTAATACAACTTAGCCTATTTCAGTACAAATTTTTATTCTATTCTTTATGTTTCTAAGAGACAGTTACCATTTTGTCTCTTACCTAAAAGGTGGCATCAGGTCTTATATGCAAAAAGGTATGCAAAGATTCTGTTGTTTAGTATGTCAGTGTACAGCATGTTTTCATTAAAACATTACAGAACTGAGATAAAGAGTAAATATAGTTTTAAAATGTTATCTTTTCCATTCAAATATTATGCATAAACTATACTCACTACCATCATTTATCAAAAATATTGCTTTCATTAAAAAAAAAAAATGTTTGAAATGTAGATTAAATACAGTTGCTCATATTTATTCACACACTCAGGCACACGAGACCTCACACCACACAGAGATGGGATGGGGGGTGTTTCAGAGCCTTTATGATGTGGTTTCATCCAGTGCCAAAAGCTAACAGTCACTGATGGATGTATCTGCAGGAAAACCTTGACGACAGATAAGCAACCCAGACAACATGCATTAAAGGTAAGAGATGATTGTTATGAAACCGCTGTCATCCACGGAGCAGTGAGGAAAAAGGTACATCAAGGATGTTTCGTCTCTGTTTGTGCATTTTGTCTCTCCAATAGCATGTTTCATATGAATGAAGATGAAAAATTGCTTTTAGTTTTAAATACTTTTGGTGTGTTTCCTTTTGTGTGAACAGTTAAACCAACAATGCCTTACATAGATATGGTTTATAAAAGAAGTAAGAATTCAACATCTTACCTTCTCAAAGCTGTCAGAATAACACTGCTGTGTCGTCCATCTACATCATAAATGTTTCTCAAAGGGTTATTAATAATAGATTAACTCTGCCATTTCCAAGATGTCCACTCATCATAACAGCCACAAAGCCTTAGCTACAGACCTGACTCTCAGCTTGTGGTTTCTTTTCACACAGAGTGGAGTTTTCATTTAAATATTACTGTGTCTAAGATTTAATGAAGGAGATAATTAAGTGATTTCCATGATGGTCTTTAGCAATGACATTGTTCTTGGGGAAATAGAACTGATCAATTCACTGTTCCAGGAACACTTTTATGTTTTCTATCTTGTCCTACCTCAAAATGAGCAATGTTTGAAGTGACATTTTCCCTAGATTTAATATGGCTTAATGTGTTTAGTGTGTACAATATCACAAATCACTGATTATTTACTTCTGTGGCAAACAAAAGGAGTTTACCTCTCCATTCGAAATGGGCCCACAAAATAATAAAAACAATTTATCATATTCCAAGAACCCTGTCAACACCAGGACTATACAGTTTACTGTTATTCCTCAAAGCCTAGTTTTTCTCCTTAAAAATTACATTAGTTTTGTGAACGTGCCAACCTCTAATGCCTGCTCCATATCATGTGACACCTCCAGCTACTAAACCAAACAATTTCAAGGGGTAGGCCAAGACCATTTAAAAAACAAACATTTAAGACCACTGGTAGACAATACTAAAGTAGATTTGAATTTCAGCTAATTTTAAGCTAACTAGAAACTCAAGAGCAGAACACAGACTTGCTATGTTCAAATAATCTTTATTTACAAAAATTAAGACAGTCTGAAGAAATAATTGGCTTAGAGTAAAGGCTTAGAGTTCAGTAGGACAGGTGAGTTTCAGGAGAGGCAGACTAGCTGACGAGTCCCTGATACAGAGATGAGAGTTGATCTTGGTCCAGAGATCTTGAGATATATTTGGATGCAGGAATGGCAGGAGCAGAGCCAAGTGTAACTAAAGGCAGAGTGGAAAAGGTATAAGTCAACAATCAAAAGTGCTTCATAGAGGAATGGCACACAGTCAGTCTAGTTAAAGCTATTCACTTGGACTGGGGTCAAATTTAACCAGGGGATCTATACTTTTACTTAAGTATTTAGGCGGCACTTTGTCCACCACTGTTTAAAACATGTCGATGTTAAATAGATTCTTTGAGTTGCACAATATGTTCAGGTTGCTTTGCGTGTCTTGCTGTCATAGAGATAGAGATATCAAATACAATACACAAATTACCAAACAGGACAACACTTGGGGGAAGAAACTCAGTTTGAAATATTCATGATTAAAAACCATAAGATTGTTTAAAAAAAGATCAATACCCAAGGCTCCATTCGGAAGTGCAAAAGAGAAAAAGAAATATTAGCTAATATAAACACTTTAAATACAAAGACTTAACTTCATAACCAAAGTCAGGTAAAACATATAGGGGATTTAAAGGTCCAATGTCCTGGTGTGTTTCACTGTTTATGTCTTGAGTGTCTGTTAAGCAAGGATTGATATAAACTGAATAATAAAACATTTAATCGCTGGAAAAAACTGATGTAGCTCCTTTTTTGCTAAACAATGTCTGATGGGAGGGGGGAAGAGGGGTTACAAGCCATGGAGCGGACTTTCAAACAGTCGTGGTGTTAACTGTGACAGGGAGAAAACAAACATGTAGGTGGACTCTGTATAGCTATTAACCTCCAGTCTGTTTTAATAATGTCAAAGCAAAGATAATTGATTCTGCAGGACATGAGACCATCAAAGAAAATATGTCTGTGAAAAAAATGCAACAGCTTATTTAGTTCAATGATAGCAGCAGGGATACTCTGTTTTTGTACTGTCTGGTTCTCTGTAATATCCATCCATTATCCATACTGCTTATCCCTTTCGTAATTGTGGGAGTCTGGAGCCTATCCCAGCTAACATTGGGAAAGAGGCGGGTTACAGTTACCCGCAGTCAATGGGCCAAATCGAGGGACATGACATGACATTTATGCTTACACTCACATCTGTGCTCAGTTTAGGGTCGCCATGTAACCGTACAAGCTTGACTCTTGATCCATGGGAGGAAACCTCAGTGCCTGGAGAACACCCATGCAGGCACAGGGAGACCATGCAAACTGTTCACAAAAAATCATGGTTGACACACAAAGTTAAACCAGCAATATTCATGCACAAGATAGTTTATTCCAAAATATTTGTAGGATTCATCCAGGAGAATGAAAAGGGGAAATTCAGAGCCCTCCTGTTTGTCTCAGGTAAATAATCTTGATGAGTCATCTGTTGTATTGACTATGCTCCATAGAAACATCATTTAACACATACAATGATTTTTGTAAAAGATCACCTTAAAGGGGACAATGGACGCCTTATCAACAGACCCAATTGACAAAGAGGACGGACTGATGACAAACCAAAGCTTCAGGACTCTATGTATATATATGTATATATATATATATATATATATATATATATATATATATATATATATATATATATATATATACAGACAAAGATCATATATATCAATATATCTATATATATCTATCTATATATATATATATATATATATATATATATATATATATATATATATATATATATATATATATATATATATATATATATATATATATATATATATATATATATATATATATATATATATATATATATATATATATATATTATGTATATTTTTTTTTTTTTTTTTTTGTTTCAGAATTGGTTAATTGTCTTTTTTTGTTTTTAGAACCTCTGACACAAGCCACAAGTTTATCAGAGCTGACTTGAACTGATGACACTCAAGTGTCTCCAACTGAAACCTCAATGAATGTTTTCTCAATGAACACACAAGGTAATGGAAGAAACTACATTTTTCAGCCTTTCTATGAAGAAACTGTGCTTTTGTTAACACTGTAATGCATCATGTCCAAGGTGAAGTGCCTGGACCAGTATCCACCAGTGGTCCATGCTCTGTGGAGACAGACCAGCCAAAGCCTCAGTGTGCTCTACAGCCCCCTTTTGTAGAGGTCTGCAGCATCTATGAAGACAAACAACAGTTCAGCTCCATCAACCAGGGACAGGACAGCCTCAAAACCATGACCGTCCATACGGAGCCAGATACTGAAGGTAGGGACAAAGCATTTTTAGGCTGCATTCACACTTCAAGCCAGGAGTCAGCGGTCAATTCATGAGCTATAACTACTCTGGCCAGATCTGCTACTGTGAGGACAGAACTTACATGGAAACTGGGCGGCTCAATGCTGCAGATGGGGCTCTTTACAATTAATTAATTTTAGCATAAAACAAACCAAAAGAACAGCATTGGGATTAGTGTACACAGAGGTGAACGCACTGTAATTCTTTACTTTTCTGCTAACAAGCACGTTTGTTTGGTTTTGATTAAACTGAGCCAAGGCCAGTGGCATAAGGGTGTTCAGTACAGTGTGCAGTTGCCTGTTTTTGTCGTTTCTGAATCCTT
The DNA here is from genome assembly GCA_036419115.1 of Scarus forsteni. NCBI lineage: Eukaryota > Metazoa > Chordata > Actinopteri > Labriformes > Labridae > Scarus > Scarus forsteni. The sequence continues at coordinate 208,620 of JAZDUH010000158.1, forward strand.
TTGACTCAGATCTTATGTTTCAAAGTCAGTGTGAACACCATAAGTAAAGTTGAAGAGTGACAAAAAGTTATTCCTTTAAAATATTTTTTGTGAAATATAGTTTACAATAATAAAAGTTACACAGCAATCATTTTTACCCAGAGAGTAACAAAAGCAAAATATATTTAAAATGAAGCAGACTGGTTTCTTTTACACTGTATTTTACTGAGATCATTAGGATTCACTTCAACTATACTCCCTTTAATGCTGAATTCCATCAGAGCTACTTAAAAAATGAAGTAATAAAGTTAGAAAGACCCTTAATAATGATTAAAAAAAATCATCTGATTTTTTAAGTTAATTTAAAGTTTCACCGTGCACCAGCAGTCTAATGTTAATTCACAGTCTGACTGTAACTTTTGTCAGTTCTCCCTGCATTAATCAAATCAGTGATGTTGATTTTGATCTTTTATATTCCCTTACTTCTTTGTATCTGTCTAATATTGCTATTGGCAAATATCATCCATGCATAACCTTTGCAGAGCAGCTGGATCTGTCTAATTCAGTTTCTGTACTCAGGCAGATCCATGTTGCAACGCTTAAATCTACAGCAATAGTGAGCTTCCCAAAGCGACACAGTTCAAGTGAGATGACGGAAGGGAGTGACTGCTCGTACAGAAATTAGCATAGACGCTAACAGTTTCAGTAGACATTTTTTCAGATCTTCGATGATATTTCTGAATCAAATAAAACATATCAACACCACAGACTTCAGAAAGGATAGTTTCACTTTACTTCTGACAGGTTTTGGCGATAGTTTGTTTTACGCAGTAGCTCACATTCTGATTGGCCCGTAATGAATGCGATTGATGGAACAATTGTCCAATCACCTGCTGAATATGCTTTTGATAAGTTCTGTCATCCCCAATCACTTCCTATTGGCTCTTTCCAGTTGGACTAGTAAAATACAGTTGTGCCCAAAAGTTTACACCCCCCAGCAGAATTTCAGATTTTTTTTCTTTTCTCAGAAAATATGAATGATAACACAAAAACCTTTCTGTCACTCATGGTTAGTGGTTGAGTGAAGACATTTATTGAAAAAAAGATTAGTTTACTCTTTTTAAATCATAATGACAACAGAAACTTCAAAAATGACCCTGTTCTAAAGTTTACACCCCCTGGCAGTTTTGGACTGATAACATGCACAAAATTTGACACAAATGGGTTTGAATGTCTACTAAAGGTAACCATCCTCACTGTGATCTATTAGCTTGTAATCTGTGTGTGTGTATGAAAGCTCAGTGAGTTTCTGAGCTCCTGACAGACACGTGCATCTTTCACTCAGTGCTACGTTGAAGTTTCTGGTTTCTGCGTCATGGGTAAAGCAAAAGAATTGTCAAAA